>JACEII010000006.1:6916821-7019380 GCA_014332785.1 Antheraea mylitta
ATAGTTCGCGTGTTCTTTTTTCGAAAATAATGACAATATTTCCATGCACGTTTAAGAAAAAATATATAAAAACCACTACATGACACACTAAGTTCCCGCCAAAAAGTCTTACTGCATCTTATTCATTGCAGTTTCCGTCATTTATTTAAAACAAAGGAATTCCTGAAACGTTTTCGTGCGGATTTTTCCTCAAAGAAATAAAAAACTATGTTTACATTTATGGAATCTTGCTAGGAAATATGCTTTTGATGCTTTACTGGATACAAAACTGTGGTATGTCTTTGTTTACTCTGAATGTTTTTTAGTAGGCACGTTTAGCAGATATATTTTGACTTACTGTTGTTATCTTAAAACTAATATTATATATGCGATTGTTTGTTTGTTTGTTACGCTCTCACATTTTGATTACTCAATGATGATCAGCATCAATAACATTTGAATACATCTAATGAAAGTTAATAATATCTAGAAAAAAGCTGCTAATTCCGTAGTACACATCAAATCTACAATAACACGACTGAAGCCGCGAGCAAAATCCAGTATTCGTATATCTTACAAGTTCATTGGTTTTATTACAAAAAAGTTAAATACGTTTTAAATACCTATTTGTTTTAAAAAGGTTTCGTACTAAATGCACTGCACTCGCTCGAGGCAAGTTCGCGTTATCCTTTTTCCGCAAGTCTTTCTTCGCTGAATATTCGCTATCTTGGTCTGTTGTCTCATTTTGGTTAGGTTAGGTAAGACTTGCGAAAAAGGGATAACGCGAACTTGCCTCGGGCGAGCGCGGTGCATTTCGTACGAAATCTTTTTTAAACCAAGTATTTAACTTTTTTGTAATAACACCGCATATGTTTAACATTAAACTATAGTTATATTTATATCCTTAAATGATACCGCTATTTTAACTTACCAACTTGTATTTAAAAACAGACGAATATCATAATTTTTAAAGTGAAAACTTCTTTAGGCGCGTTTGGCGGTATTTTTTTCGGCAAGAGATAAATTATATTTTCGCGTCATTAAATGCAAGTAAGTGTGACCGATTTTATTCCACTTCGCGGCTTGTGTCAAACTAGGTACGCTTAGTCTAAGAGCCTGCGTACACAATATTAACATTTTGTATTGAGATTGTGCAGCTGATCAATTTTTGATGAATTAATAAACTGTATAAAAAAATAGTATATGAATATTATTCGGAGTGCCAATAGATTTTTTTTTATGTCATAGGTGGCAAACGATCAGGTGAGTCATCTGACGTTAAGTGATCACCACCGTCCATAGACTCCAGAAACACCAGAGGAGTCTCAAGTGCGTTACCAGCCTGTGTTGGTGGGGAAGGGGGAGGAAAGAAGGAAGAGGGGTGAGTCGGGCCTCCGGCGCTCTCCCCAACCGAACGAAACGCATGTAAGCACTGTTACTTCACGTCGGTGTATCTGTGGGTCGGGTGGTACTACCGAGCTAACCGATTCATGCTGGAACCAGTTATAGATTCAGCGTGGCTCTACCACCTACTAATTTTTTACTAAGTTTTCACTTCTATCTCTAGTTCTTATGACTGCATTTTTTCTCCATTTTTCTATTAAAAGACTTATCGTGATCTTGACCCATAAAAATCTTATACCGGTTGCCATTGAAACTTTAATGAATTATTTATTAATCTCGATAATGGATATTCATAAAATTAATGCATTATAGTAAAAAACTTTTGTATTAAGTTATCTACTACTAAGATTAAAACTTTAATTTAATGGACGATGAAGTATTCTCATTAGTTAGTCGAATAGCGTAGTAGATAGGGCTTGTTTCGCAACTTTATAAAGTTGCTTCATAATTTTCCCGTTAGGCATTTATGATGTTAGAATGATTAAATATGAAATGTATGTGGCGGACATTCTTTGTACATTGAAAGAGGAGATGCCATGTTTCTTGATCCAAATGTGGATGCTAAAGATAATGACCAAATTAAAAGAACTATTTTGAAGCGATGATCTAAGTCATTAGCGTGTTGTGACACTGTTCCGATAGATATAGGTTTGAATCCTTCCTTTTGATGATGGAAAATGTAAGGAAACAATAGCGTCGTGATAGAGATTCCTCTAAGCTGTCTCCGGCTAGCTACCACCCTCAAGGTGTACCTCTCCCTCACTCTCTGGAGAGAATTCATATCAAAGGAGGCAAATGAACAGGTGGGTTACTTGATGTTAAGTAATCACCACCGTACATTGACACTATCAACACCAGGAGACTCGCAAGTACGTTGCCAGCCTGTGTATGGGGGGGAGGTGAGGGGAAGGGAAAGGAGAGAGAGGAATGGAGGTGGGCCTTCGACACTCTCACTAACCGAACGAAACGCAACAATGCAACCAATGTTACTTCACGTCGGTGTTTCTGTGTGTCGGGTGGTTCTATCCCGAACGAGCCGACCCATTCATACTGAAACCAGTAGTAGCTTCAGCGTGGGTTTACCACGCGTGACTCTACCACCACCTACAAAATCACTTGTTTCTTTTCATCTCCATGAACTGCGGTGCTTAATATAAAGAGAGATGTTGACTGTATTGTTAACGGTCTGCAAGGACAAGGATATAAAGAGTACATGGTCAATCGCAAGATTCAAAGATATACTGTCGAATGAGCTAGGAAAGAAGAACATACATACTTACTTGGCATAGATGTGCATCCAATTGCTGGTGTCAGCGGTGCTGCGGTGGAGAAGCTCTTATTTCACAGAGCCGGAAAATCACGGTATTGCGTCCGTATGTAGTCAGTATGCGGATCACAAATTGTACTTTCGTGAGTGGCTTGCGTATTTGTTCGCGACATAGAGCGTTCTGTATACAATGGCGCGGCATACTCTCGATATTGGTGGCGTGGACCTAGCGCCCTCAAGCGGTGTGTTCGGAAAGGATATCTTCTAAGTGGGTGAGGAAAATGAGTTGCCTTCGCGGATTGTAGTAATATTAATGCTTATAAAATCACTACCACCCTTTGTCGCCAAACATTTATTAGTCCCGCAGCTGTACTTGAGGGTAACGGGTCTATGTTTAGTGTGTTTGCTACCTTAGACCACGTCATTATTTAACATAAGGTGGGGTTGTTGTCGAAACGCTATAGTCTATTAACTATCAGAGAAACAGTAAAAATACTAAAGTTACTCGTAAAGTGGTTTCAATAAAATCGTTTATTGAAAACTAGCCAAGTGAGTTGTAGGAAATAATGTCGTCGGAGATACATATTACTAGAATACCAATCAAGAATCAAATGTAATATGAGAATCTCCTCTGCACAGAAGGAAATGAGCATTATAAGAGACACAGTAAGAAAGAATAGAATATAATCCAAAAGTCTCTAGTTCTCCAAACGGTTTAAAATAGGCTTACAATAAAAAAAACTAGCAATTTTTCTTGTGCTTGCTTCATGTTTTTTCTATACAGCACTTGTACTCGTTTGAAAGAATAACCAATTAACAGAGAGATCTTTTATACAAATGTTCATCCTCTTTTTCACTACCTTTGAATTTCTCAAAAATACCTTCCTTAATGCTCACATATAGTTTATTAGGAATCTGCATGCAAACTTTCATGCCCCTTGTTTGTCAAATACTTCAGGCTTTGCGTTGATATGTTAGTCGGTCAGTAAGCCAATTATTTTTTATATATTATAATATGTATAATGTAAGCTTCTTTTGAATTCCTCTGGTAATAAAATGATATTTCTGCGAAACAAAAAAGATTAGCTACGTCTAATGGCATTAGTGAGTAAAGAACACAAGCAAAAATGAGGGCATCCCTGACGTTTGATTGATGAAGGCTTTAGTTTGTGGAAATCTATTGTATGTCTCGGTATGTTGATGTCTTTTATTTTGTTATTTCCTCGTAATATAAAGATTTATAATTGTTATTTCCTTCTGAAATATAATAAACTGTGTTTGTATTAATTTATTTGACAATTTAAATAAGAAACATGAAGATGCTTATTAGTATCTGATTTAAAATATGAAACAATTAAGAATTACAAAAAAAGAATATAATTTAAAAATGTTTTTAAGAAAGTCGTAGTTTAAATTACTTTAAAACGTAACGTTTTATTACAGACTTATATTCTAATTAATACAGACTACATTCATAGTATCATATGAAACAAATAAGGACTATAAATTAAATATAATTGAAAAATGTTTTTAATAAAGATGCAAATTAAACTGCTTTAAAACCAAACAACGTTTTATTACAAACTAATATTCTAAATTGAATATAGACTACATTCAATTTAAACAAATAAGGATTATAATAAAAGGATATATGTAATTGAATAATGTTTTTATGTACTAAATTCACAATATCATAGTTTACATCTTTGAAACGGGACTAGACTTGTAATTTGTACCAGTTTGAAACTAATTAGCAAATTGGCTGCGAGAAGCGTGTGCTGACACAACGTTAGCCAATCAAGAGAAATGGAATTAATTAGCGATCGTTAAATGTTTGTGTTTTCAAGATGTTTCATACTGAAGTTTGTTTTGTTTGGTCATTAAGTACTTTATGTTACACTAGGTGTGCCGGCGACTTCGTTCGCGTTGAAACTAATGAAAAAACAGTGGCTAATAGAAGCATCGGAATGTATTAAGTTCATTTTCTTATCTAACTTTTATTAGTGTTAATCATCCGATTTTTATGAAACCAAGACTTCATTTTACTCGAGGATATGCTTTCTGACTTTCTTTGTAAGGATTTATTGTGAACGCAATACTTTAGCAATGATGTGTTCATAAAAAAAGGCAGACATTTCTAAAAATGATTGAATTGTATTCTATTGCTTATCCTAAAACACCTGCTACTATTTTTAGCAACTATTTTTATCACAAATATCTAAAAGTACTGACACGTTAGATTTACATTCCTATTATATAGATATAGACTAGTTAGTACCCTAGTCTCTGTTTTCGTTAGTAGTCCGGTGAAGCTGTTAAGACCTTGCTGAGTCAATAGCGTAGTCATTTCGAGGAAAAAAAACTCTGTTTTCGTTTAATATTTCTGTTCCTTCATGGAAATACGTTTTTTAGGATAAATTGAAAGTTGTATTTAACTTTTGTAATACAATATTTTCACTATTTAAACCCTCATTTTGATATACTTCATAATAAAAAAAATAGGTGTAGATTAAAACAAAGAAATTAAAGCCGGAATATTCCATAGATCTTGCACATATCCAAAGAAACTACAGATTTCTTGAATACACATAAACTTAAATAACATCTTAATACTAAATGACAATAAAAATATGTAGTGAACTATGTTTACTTGAAAATTATGCATGCAAATAAACCAGTTTTTTCTGCATGTTGACCCAAATGCTTGCATTTGTGAGGGATACATTGGCGTCTTCAAAGACATCGCCTCACCTTTGTGTTTCATTCGAACCATGTATTTTTCTTTCAAAGACAGAAGTTAAAAGAGCGCAACAATGGGCTTGCGTCTCAACGCGTCTGTTATATTGTTGGTTATTTTTATGCATTTCTTTGATACGTCGTAGTTTTTCCTTCTGTAATAATTGTATTATCTTTTATATAAAGCCAGTTTTATAGGGGCCACGGTGTTTTTTTTTTTGTTATGCGATAATAATATCTGTAAGTCTCTCAAAGTATAACAATGTTTGTCATGTTAATTGTGACGTGGGTTACCATTGACCCCGTGACGGTGGAATAACATTTCGTGAATCTTTTCTAAAACTGTGTCATGAAAATAATTTAAAGAAGTTACTAAGAATTATTGCAAAACATTTGTGGTAAAAAAGTCGTTTGTTTAGAATTTTTCAATAAAATAACGCCGTAATGGGCGCACATAATAAATAATAAATCTACCAGTCACTTGCAGTATTCAAAGAAATTGTACTTCATGGTCACATTTCACTTATAAAATAATAATAACAAAACAAGTACTAATAAACAACAAAGAGAACCTTAGTTAAAGTTTGTTCTAAGACTTTCAAAAGTATGAATACGAACGTAATAAACCTAGGTACAATGACCGGTGCCCTTTTTGTACATGGTTTGAAAGATTAATCAATTTTATCCTTTGTTAGTTGGTCGTTGTTGCCAATTCAAACTTGACTTTCACTTCGCCCGACGGTCACTGACACTGTGCTTCAACAAAGACGCGTAGAGGATTGAGTATAATATTTGAATTTTTCTAGATAATTAGGTCAGATATTAAGCACCTATTTTTTTAGTTGATTTAGAACGAGAATCGAGCACATAGTGTCCTCCATAAATATTGCTACTGTCTAAAATTTCACCTGGTATATTTAATGTATGAATAGAATCATAACGTTATATACCTACTTTATTTATTTCTTTGCAGCATTGAATTAACATAAATTAAATACATTAAATCTAGATACACAACATAAATTCGCTTAGAGGTTTCTATAAGCCGGAAAGAAATGTGAAATGTGAAATGAAAATGAAAGAAATTACTTTGTGTTATTGATAGAATATTTTTTATATTATTCATGATCGTAAAATATTTTAGTACTATATTTTTTTTATTTACTTTACATTTTATTAAAATATCTGTTTGTTTGAGCTAATTTCTGAAAAGATTGACAAGATTTTAATAACACATTTACTGGCAGATAAAAAGTTTTCACTATTTTATAAAGGAATTATATCATTAAGCTATTCCATACAAGCTAAGCAGAAATGATACAATTAAACATGTTACTTAAAATCGGCAAAATTATTGTTCTAATCAATTATATTGTAACTAAAAGCTGCAGGTACGTTTCGACAGCGCCTCGTTAAAACTTGGCTAGCTAACTTACTTTTGATGGCTGCCCGTCAATGCACCCGTATCTAAGCAACATATAACCATTTCATTTTTTCCACAGATATTGAGAATATGCCATCTTACTTGAACATTTTTTCTAAGACAGTGTGTCGTAACAATATTACTTTACGTATGTGTGCGTTATCATGTCATTTGTTTTGTTAACACATAATGTAGGTAACGTATCTACAGAGTTTTGGGTATAATATCATTGGTCGTAATGACAAAACTACAAAAGAAAATACAGTTTACAATTAATACAAAAATAACATACATTTCCCATGAAAAGATAATATCATTTCTACGGAAAAAAAGTCGCGAACAGCAGTTAGCTAAAAATAAGTTAATGAATGTAATCTAAAAATATCAGTGCGACGTAGTAAACGGCTATTAAAATGGAGGCGTGGGTAAAAATGACTCGTCAGAAGCTTGACCACAGTGTAAATATAAGAGACAGTATGGAAAATACCTACAAATGTTCGAAAGCGGCACGCTTACACAAAGAGGTTTTAGTATTCTATGGACAGCATCGCGAAAACCGCTTAGTGTTCTCGTCGATGCGCATGTTTATGTGAGTGTGTGTACGTGCGTTTATAGGTAGTTTTCGTACTGTCTCTTATATGTATACTGTTGCAAAAATAGCTTACTCACCCTAACGTTCTCTTTTAGTTTCGGTTTCAGATTTTTCGCATTTAATCTTGATTTATGAGTTCGAAGATTGGTATAAAATATTTGAGTCGAATATCCTTGATCTTATTAAATTACATGTGACAGAGATGCGAATGTTAAGGTGAATGTGTGGTGTGAGTAGAATGGATCAAATTAAGAATAAGTATATCAGAAGAAATTCGAAAATAGCATCAGAGCAAAATAGCATGAGGAGAGATGAAAACCATGTGACTAGAAAATTGTTGAGTATGATGGTGGATGGATATACGAGTAGAGGAAAACCGTAAAAGATGTGGATGGATTGTGTGAAAAATGATATGTGCGTAAAAGGTGTAAGGGGTGTCGAGTAACATCTTAAGACTTGAAACATTCAAGCCAACCTCACCTGCACGTGGTGCACCCTGCTGATCAACGAACGAGGCAATGGCGATAGCGGGGTGGTAGGGTTTTACAGCCCGACTGGGTCGCAACCACCATGTACATGGCGAAAAAGCTCGTCATAGTGACTCGCTTTTGCGCGTCGCGTTTCGGGATCAGCCTGTACATATCCAGTGACTTTCGTCATTATGGCCGGCATGACAGCGGCGACTGATGATGGATACTCTGTCTCTCGGTGGTCGCCACTGTTTTTGGATTGCACTATGCTTACCATCAGGCATAGGGCAGTCACTTTGTCGTGCTTCAATAAAAAAAAAAAAAGGTGTGAATACTGACATGACATTTTATAGGAGAGAGTGGAAGAAGAAAACATGTTGTGCCAACCCTACTTAGGTAGTATAAGGGTAATGATGATGATGATTCTTGATGCAATTCCGGAAATCTATATGATTTTGACAATAATATTTTTTCCGCTTGCAACATTCTTCTGTCAAAATGTAGTCGAGATAACTTTTTGTCACTTTCAAACACTACGTTAGGTATTAGCATCTGCCGACGATTTTGTTCGCGTTTGTATCTTTATTAATGATGACGTCATAAATTATTTTCATAAAAACCGTAACCGACCGAAACATACGTACAGTATTCCTCGACCTTTTCAGCCGCTTTAAATATAGCCCTAAAATCAGGCTTGAGCATAGTATAGTCAAGAGTTAATAAAAAACAAAGTTAATATATTTGTTCGCGTTTGTATCTTTATTAATGATGACGTCATAAATTATTTTCATATAAACCGTAACCGACTGAGACATACGTACAGTATTCCTCGATCTTTTCAGCCGCTTTAAATATATCCCTAAAATCAGGCTTGAGCATAGTATAGTCAAGAGTTAATAAAAAACAAAGTTAATATTAGTATATTTATATAGTATAGTAGATTTTCTATAATAGTTTATAGAAGTCTAAAATCGCCATTTATTTATTCTTAAGTTTTGTCGATGTTATATGTAGTTAAGTTTTTAATTTTTTGTACGTAATTTTTTATTCTGTACATCGACATTCAGAGGAGTCAAAAAGATTGGCGTAGACTGTAGATCTCCACTTGGCAGGATTTTTTTTAAACTTACTTGATAATAAACGTTATATTGAGGTTAATTTAAACAATATATTTTAAGAAATTCTCATTTTGGCATAGCATATGTTACTGTAAAATGGTCTTTACGTAAATGAGTAACAAGCCTTTCTCATCTCAGAAACTTTCTCATTTTTTTAATTTAATAGAGTCTATATTATAGGAGAAAGTAGTTCCTTGAACGTTAATTCATTTTTACTTAATATCAGGCAAGTAATCACTGTCATCCGATTCGCTTGTCTATGTCATAATAAACAATGAATCATTACGTGTAGCAATAGTTGGCATTGTTCGATATTTAGGTAGATTACAGATTATATCAAATGATAGGTTACTTGGACGTGATTGGATATTATAATGGGCATAACATCTGCATGACAATACCGCATCCGTCTACCATTGTCGTCCGTGTAAGGTATGAGACGTCAGATAGAATCGGGGTTGCCAGTTTATTATAGCATTTTACAAAATTCTGTAGGAACTGTAAAAGGAATTAATGAATATTTTTTAATTTGCACAATAGCGAGCTTAATGACTCAAAGCATTTTCATCCAAGTAACCAGCGGTATTGTAACCAAAAATAAAAAATATTGTAGACATCGCAAATATAAGAGAAGTAAAATAAAAAAATGCATTGAATATAATAATGAAATGAACTTAACATTGAAATATAAATAAAAATACTTAATGTACTGAATTGATAAAATGAATACATATACAAAAGAATACAATACAAATATCTTTATGTTTTCTTCTATACATACTTAATTGTCACACAAGCGAATGACTGTACGAATATTACACCGAAACATAAATTACAATGTCAAAGATCTTAAAATTAGTAAAATACATCCAGTAACACCCGTAAGTTAGTTCGTTTTAAATTACAATAAAAAAAATAGCAAAATAATAAATGTGTTGGTAATCTTTGGAACCGACTCTATACAAAGGAATAACATATATTCATTATGTCCCAAAAAAATCCCTAATAATTTATTTCTGATTATACCTACCATATTTATATCCTATTGAAAACTATCCTTTTATGTATATTAGCTGTGCAAGATAATTTCGATGTTTCATATCTGTCAGGCTTCCCGCGACGGCTCCCAATTTCTTTTAAAGTTACCTTTTACATTTTTTATAAATATCTTTAATAATAAATTATATTATATTAAATTATATTAAATAAATTATAGTACATTATATAAACGTGGTATTATTTTAATTTTTGTATGCATTACAGCGTTTTCAAATAATAAAACAATACAATCGACAGATTATATTGATTGTACTATAAATGTGAAGTTACTGGATAACTAGAGTACTATAATGTAAAAATCTATATGTGTGTTCCAATAACCTTAATTGTAATGAAACTCTTTTCTACATCATATGCATAACAAACAGAACAATTTTGTGGTAAATTTTAATAATCCTAGATTTATGGATAATGGGAAACGTTGGTAACCCCAAACATAATGGAAACCTTGTCAGAACCGTGCATACAATCATTGACTTTGTAATTGAATTGCTTTAGCGGAGAAAGTGTATATTACTCATACTTTGGTATGAAATGTAATTTTCGTATAAGAAAGCATTTTATGTAATTACTGCTGTATTATTTTAACAATTATATTTCATAGTAGTCAGTTGACGCCCTTTGAAGTTATTTTTTTCTAAATACGTCTTTACTCCATGTAGTTTACGTAATTTATATTACACCATCTAATATTTATCATAACTTTCGTTACTTGTAAGCATTTGTAGTGATTTGTTGTCATTTATAGAGGCAAAATCGTTTTACTATGTTTTCATACATAAACATGTGTAGTTGTGTACCAATATAATTAATAATGAAGATTAAAAATGTTTTTTTTTTAATCGTATAAAAAAACATACCTCCGACGTCAAAATATCGCCAAAGAAGAATCTACGCACGCAAGAAACTCATTGGAAAGTATATTACTGGAATATATTTTATATACAATTTTAGTATTTTTTTTATTAGCACGGTTTTATAACCGTTTTTAATAAGATTAAAGTAGCCTGTAAAATATAATAATAATAACTGTAGAAATCTATCTATACTAATATTATAAAGAGGTAATGTTTGTGACGTTGTAGGGGGTAATCTCAGGAACTACCAGTCCGATTTGAATAATTCTTTCAGTGTTATATAGCACATTAAACGAGAATGGTTATAGGCTATATATCTTCACGCGAAGACCAATAGGAGCGGAGCAAAGATGAAAAATGTTTCAAAATCAGGATGTTTTTCTTTTGAAAACTGCTGTCTGTTTGTGTTTGTGTATCTATTCCACGCGAACGAAGTCGGGGGCAGAGGCTAGTATGTCAATAAGTATGGATGAATCTTTTTCTTCACTGTTTTTCGACATTTTTTTTAGGTAGTATTGTTAGACTTTTTTCATTGATTATTCGAAGTCTTATAAAGTCTCTATTCTGCACATTTTAGGATCCTTTCGCTTGCTGACAAATTATGGAATAAAAAATGCGAATTTTAATAAAATTTAAATTAATTTCGACCACTAGCTACCAGCAGTTTTCTCAAATAGATGTCAAAACGTTATCGCAAAACAAATGTCTGAAAAAAGTTACTATTACAAGATGGAAAGATATATCAATTGACAATTTCCCAAATCCGTTTTGGGTTGAATGAGTTATTGAACTTCTAAAGTCCTTTATGTGCCCACGAACAATTTCAAAGGTGATTTGTAGGACTAAAAAAAGTGATATATTTTGTGCTGGAATCAATAAATATATACGTTTGAAGTGAAAAGTTGATTACTATAAATGCTTAACAATGTTATATGTATATATAATGTATGTATGGTATATGTATGGTAAACGTTATCTCGTTAGGTATCTCTTAAAATAACGTAAATATCATCAATATTTTTATTAAGATGCAAGATTATTATTTTTTTTTTCTCGAACTGAAAACGCTGTTGACCTGGAGAGGTCTTTACAGCTTCACCGAACTATTGAGGCGAGCGTTGAAGGTACTCAGCCGATTTGGGTTGTTTGGGCGACTAACTCAAGGGTGCACGGCACGCCTCGGCTTGGGCTGTCGCCTGTTTTGTGCAAAAATCGCGACCTATCTGAGCTAACCTAAGCTAAGCTACCTGGATATACGTATATGAGTTATTGAAACATGCATGTGTACCAAGCGTGCATGCCTCAAAAACTCCTATATGAATTTTGTGTCGGATAAATTCCTCTAAACTATATAGGATATTAATTTATTTCTCTGAAGAAGAGAAACAGCGTGTAAGCGTGTAGACGTGCACGTGTGTATAACTACTATGTGTAATGTTGTAGCAGTAATGTAAGGTTTCGGGCGAGCAGCGTACTCAAGGGCTCCACGCCGAGGGAACGGACCTAGGCTTGAGTCGCTGCCGAGGGGGGCCTAATCTGGTGTGCGGGAGCGAAATTTACCCCCAGACCAAGGCGGCGTGATCTGTGGTTACGCGGGCGTGGGCTTGAACACGCTCTGTTTGGAGAGACAGGCTGGTACTGATTGTTTGCTGCCGTTATTTTATCGGGAGGATCGGTGAAAATATGTCGCGGTCGTCTTTTATAACGCGGAACGTTTGGTACGGTTTCGTAATTCGAGGCGGATACCACTAACTGACTGAGATGATTCGCGGCTTTTTCAAAATATTTAGTAGTTAATGATTTTATGTACGTTCAGATAGTAGGCATCTCCAGGCGCTTGTGGAGATCCTCATTCCTAACGTACGGTGGGGCACCGGTGGCTTTACGTAAGAATCGGTTTTGAATTACTTGTAATCTATCGAAATTATATTGCGACATATGTGCAAAAACGGGTGAACTATATGTTAGAATAGGACGAATACACATCTTATATAACGTAAGCTTATGTCTGATGGACATCTTATTCTTGTGACAAATTATCTAATGTAACCGACCCATGATCATAGCGGCCCTGTTTCTGACTATTTCTGAGTGTTGTTTAAACGTGAGGCGTTTATCCAACGTGACTCCTAGGTATTTAACCTGATTGCCCCATGGAATCTGTGTACCGTACAATTTAATAGGCGCAAGTTTGCGTTCACGCTTATTGGATATCGGGTCGAAAAATATCGCGGCGCTTTTATCGAGATTTACTTCTATACGCCATCGAATAAACCAATCACCGAGTGTGCTAACGGCTTTTTCGATGGGTGTCTTAAGAACTTTCGGATGCCAACCGGAAGCGTAGAGGACTGTATCGTCAGCATAACAACTTACCTCTACTTCCGGAAGCCGAGGTAGGTCATTGACGAACAGATTAAAGAGTGCGGGTGCCAGAATGGATCCTTGAGGCACACCCGAGCGTATCGGGTGGGATGAGGATAATTCCCATTCCACTCTATAGCGGAAGGACCTATCGGTGAGATAGTCGCGTAATATGTGAACTAACCTATCGGAGATACGAAACTGAATCAATTTATGTATGAGACCTGAATGCCATACCTTATCGAAAGCGTTCGCGACATCGAAAAAGACTGATATTGAACGTTTCGGATTAGGATGTTTCGGAAACGGTTTAGGATCCGGATCTGCATTAAATTTCGAGAAAATGTACTCCGTGGGGCTGTGCACTAGATTCGTACAAGAGTGTTCGGCTCGAAATCCGAACTGCTCAGGTGGTAACAGATCTTACTCTGATTTGAATGTTTGGAGACGGTTCAGAAGGAGCCGTTCGTACAGTTTACCTATAGTATCTAATAAACTAATAGGGCGATAGCTATCGGGAAGCGTATCTTTTTTGCCGGGCTTGTGAATGCCTATCACTACGGCCTTCTTCCAGGCGGCTGGAAAATGACCCTGGGACATGGCCGCATTGAAGATGCAGACCAATAGAGCTATGATGCGATCAGGAAGGAGTCTCAGTTCTTCGTTCCTGATCCCATGGGGATCTGGGGATTTCCTAAGCTTTAAACGCTTGATGGCATCCGATACTTCATCAAAGATGACAGGGGTTAGAGTATCCGCCGGGAGGGACGCGAATGCGCGCTCTACCGAGGACTCGATCGATCCAATGTGGAAGATTAATAGCTAATCTATCTTATATAGAAAAAAACTAGTGGGCACGGCGGACGTTATCCCACCTCGATAATAAAAAAAACCTTGACGAATTATATACCTAAACCTTCCTCATGAATCACTTTATCTACTGGTGAAAACCGTATGAAAATCCGTTTAGTCGTTTTTGAGTTTGTCGCGAACAGACAGACAGACAGACAGACGTGGCAGAGGACCTTGTTTTATAATGTGTACTGATAAGAAAGGACTGTGAATGTGCGAGTACCGCTCAGAATTCGTTTGATACATTTCAATCAAATTTATTTTATTTTCCTTCATAGATTCCTAAGCCTTATCAAAAATCATAATAACTGGAGACAAAATAGAAAACTTAAAACAATGAGATTACTTTTTTTTTTGTTTTACTTTTAAAGCAATTACAGACTGCATTAATTTAATTTCATAATTTATAAATTGAAATTATTAACATTGACCTGATCTTCACATCTATTGGCACTCCGAGTAATTACTATATAATTTTTATACAACGGTATATTCATTATTCAAAAATATGATGAATTGCAATAGCTTAATACCAATTACCAATATATTGGCGTAGCGCAAACGTCATGAGCGTGTCGAGTTCATCGGTGACGCCAACCCATATCTTCAATAAAAATCACTCAATACGGCTAAAGTTTTCACTTCCAAGAATATCATTGTACATGTAAAGTTATTGAAATACTAATAAAGTATAATGTTTATAAGCGTACGTGTTTAGCGATATTTTATTTTCTTGTCTTTGAGAAATAGGACAAGCGGTGTGTTGCTTATGTTGTATGCTTTGTACATAATATATATTCAGATAAAAAACTAGACCAGACGATGCCACGGGTATCGGCTAGTTATTAACAAAGGCAGTTATAGGTAGGTGAGTTGACAGTAATAAATCTTTGCTGTTTACTTGTTTACTGAATGGATGTTAGTATACTTTAGGTCTATAAATTCCAATACTGTTTTTCTGATCGTTATTGAAAGTTGTAACATCAATGTTCTTTTTCCTGAGGATTTCTATACTATCCGTTGTGAATAACTGGACGTTATGTTTGTTATTAAATCAATCGTTATGAAAATCCGTATCTTAATTAATATTATAAACTAGCAGTGCCTGCGAACTCCGTTTCGCCTAAAGTATATTAAAATATATGTTTTTTTTTTTTATAAGATCCTTCTCCTGACAATATTAAAAACAACAAAAAAAGAATTAGCGAAATCGGTTCAGCTGTTCTTGAGATTTGCGCTTAGCAACACATTCAGCGATTCATTTTTATATTATAGATGCGAATGTGACTTTGTTACGTTTCACGCATTAACCAACCAACCAAGCAATCATCATAAAAATTTGCATACGCTTTCACGAATTAACCAACCAACCAACCGATTAACATGAAAATTTGCATACTCTTTCACGAATTAACCAACAAACCAACCGATCGTCATGAATATTTGCATACGCTTTCACACATTAACCAAAGATCATTATGACATGTTGCATACGCGCAAGGGTTCAAAGAAAAACATAGGTTATCTTTCGGCTACAAAAAGTTCTATCCCGGAAAATAGATCAAACCTGCATTAACGTGAGTGTTATTGCAAATATGCAAAAGGAACCCGTGATGACTTGGTTCAACCCTCAATCCGGAATTTCCAAACAAGGCAAACCAATAACCTGGCTGTTGTAGTCCGTTCTTACGGTACACCATCACACAAGTATACACACTTATTGCGAAAAAGGTTTATTGTTCAGTTGGAAGGGTCAAAAACCACACACGCAAAAAAATCCGTCAGCACCCAGTCCGTTGTACGTTAAGGAGATAACAGATCGTTGTAACGAGGTATCACGATCTACTCATGAGAATAAAAAAAATCCCGGACAGCAAATAAAGGTGCGATCAAAAGTAATTACAAAAATAATTAAATACCATATGAAATAATTACTCAGTACCATATTTTTATCGAAAATTCAAGATAACAGCTATGAAAACAATTTCAATAAATAAAAAAAAAGCCGAGCCACGAATAAAACTAGTGCACTAGCCTTAGAACAAATGTATTATGCTTGTGTTGATGTACCTATATCTACTGGTTTGTTACATTTTCACAAGTTGTTTCTCGTTAAATGTACAAACCTTAATTTATATTAACTTGTCAGCTGTTTTTTACGACTTAGGTCTAAAAATGGTGGATCATGTGTACTTAAATATCCAGACCAATTACTTAAAAATATTATTTTACATTACATAATTCTTTATTCTTCAAGCTTCTCAAATTTTGTATTAAATACCTACGGTCTGTTGAACAGTACATCATGAGGTATACAATCATTGTATGGAGCTTAAACCCTTATGGTTTTGAACACTTCAGGCGTTATTTACATTTTATTATTGCAATTACTAATAATACATATATAATGTTAATGTAGACGACGAAGAAGAACAGTAATTTACGAAGAACGAGCTAGATAAATGTAACTACATAGTTTTGTTGAAAGCGCTGATGTTTTCTAATCACGCAAAGTTACTCCACTCCGTTCCCGTCGCCATTGCTTGTTTATTAATTTTTACGACTTTAAAAGTTATGAAGCAGTTTTATTCATTGCGAATTAAAGTTGCCATTGAAAGGTATACGGACCGAAATTTAAATTACTTTAAAAATTATTTACAGTATGTTCTATAAAGGAAACTATAATATATACATTTTAATATTAATATTTATGAGGTTTTAGTGTTCGAACTCAGTCTTAACTGGTAACTGAGTAAGACAGTAGCATGATAAATATGAAGAAAACGAAAAATTAAGAGAAATAACCAGGGAAATAACTATATTTAGACTACTAATATCGGTATATTTATGTGTTATGTCAGATAGGTGTGTGGTGCGAAAAAGTGCTGGTTCAGCAGGGGATACGGAAATTATGGAAAAAAAATTGTGGACTCACCGGTCTTGATGTGGCCGGGTTTGAATGAATCACTTTACTCGCGGCGTTATTTATATGTATATCACGACAATTGTTTTTCAGTGTAGACAAAGTTTTTACACTAAAGTTCACAGTATAATTAACGGAGATTTCAGCAATTTTGCGTTGAATTTGCGAGGTCTTTTCGTAGTGTCCGCGGTAAGGTTGGAGCGTAAAAAGTGAAAGGAAGGGAGGAAAGTGGGCGGAAGGGATGCTTGTGCCTTCGGAAACCAAAAAAGCGTAATGCGCGCCAACACTATGTAATTTATTTATTTGTACTGTATGTTATTTGCGTTTTATGATATTTAAACCTTATCAAACAGGCTGCAGTTTCTATAATATTTCAACAACTAACAATTTCATTAAACTGAAATAATAAATGCTTCAATTTTTATTTCTCATATCAAATTCAATTATGATATGTATCCACTAAAATTTCTGCTAACAGTATTGACCAGATTGTGACCATACTTAACCGAAAATAACCAAGGAGCTCAATAAAACTTGGGTGGAGCTATGACTGAATTTGTTTAATTTAGTTTAAGGCTACCCTCGTATAAACGTGAGTATTCTAGTTATTGATTCAATTAGTAGGTACTTATACGAAATTTTAATAATTATCGCTTTTTTATTAGGGACAACTAAGATATCCGTTGCATTTTCCCCTATATTTATTACTAACTTCTGCCCGCGACTTCGTTCGCGTGGAATAGTTACTTTGGGCTAACTAACACGCAGCGGAAGCTCTCAAAAGGAAAAAAACACCCGATTTTGAAACATTATTCAATGGTGCTCAGTTTCTATTGGTCTTAGCGTAATAATATACCCATATATATGATATATTACCTATAGCTTTCCTCGATAAATCAACTATCTAACACTGAAAGAGTACTTCAAATCGGACCAGTAGCTCCTGAGATTAACGCATTCAACCAAACAAATAAACCCTCCAGCTCTATAATATTAATATAGATATATAAAGAAAAATATTCTTTTTGTGTATGTTTCCTTCTGGCACCCAATTGGAAGGCATTCAATAGTACCTTAAAAATAACTAAGTTAGTAATACTTAAAATGGTATAAAGTACAGTTAACCGTATAATTCATTAACTTATCGGTTTTAGTTCTGTAGGTGTTCAAGTTAACTTTGTTTGATATGATAACGATCTATGCATACCACGAAGAACTGAAAATCGGGCAGTGTAAAGAACCTTGGGGAGGCCTAAGTCCAGTAGTTAATTAATATAGACTTATATAGTAATGTTAAAACTTTATATACTATTACTATTTACTATATTATTATATGATATTATAAAGAGGTAAAGTTTGTGAGTTTGTGACGTTGTGATGTTGTGACGTTGGAGGGGGTAATCTCAGAAACTACTGGTCCGATTTGAATAATTTCAATGTTATATAGCTCATTCGTCGAGAATGGTTATAGGCTATATATCATCACGCTAAGACCAATAGGAGCGGAGCGCAGATGAAAAAACTTTCAAATTCGGGATGTTTTATCCTTTTGTGTTAGTGTTAGTGTATCTACTCCACGCGAACGAAGTCGTACGTCTTATCTAATAACCATACTCTCTAAACCACAATATATAAGTTGCTTATACCATTCCTGAGGGTCATAGTATGTTACAAAGCCTAAATCCTTCCTCAATAAATTGGCTACCAAAATCAATACACCTTATTCAATTTAGTCCCTAGAAGGCTTTTATGAACGACAAAACTGTCACCGGTTCGAAAAAACAACCCAGCCATCCAAATAAACCGGCAAAAATCTCGATTAGGTTTATGTTTTTAAATTATACCTATATATTTAAAATGCATTACACGATACAATCGTTTTTAATGGATGCACAAAGAAGAGTTAATTCCAGACGTTACCATCGTTCACATATAGATCCATTTTATCATAGCTTTTATACCGAAACCCTCATGACATGGCGCCTAAACTCACAGTCCGACAGATCGGAAATATGCTTTTGGACTTTGTTGTATAGGTTTTACAACACTATAACCTTTTTTTCTTTCCTCAAAGTGACTACGCTATTGACCTAGCAAGGTCTTAACAGCTTCACCTGATTACAACAATATTACCCTCAAAAGCTGTTACTGGTTTTATAGAGCCCAAAATATTGGACGACAAGTTTGTGACAGTTTCTATTATTTAAATTATGCTGGTCTCTTACGAAATTCTGCTTTTCAAAGTTTTTGAAGTGTATGTGCACATAAATTATCAAGAATGTATTGGGAGATTAAAGCTATTTGCCGATGCCAAATTCCGGAAACTTGGTCTTTAATGATTCGCGAGAGCAAATCAAATGCAAAACACTGTTTTACTCATCTAAGTGATGTTAAACATTAACAATTTTATACAAACAATAGAAAATAATGATTTGAATTTTATGCATTGAAATACATAAACCCAAGAGGCACACTTAACGCCTCACAGCCGGCACACGAAAATGAGCGCATAATTTTGGATTACGCACTCATATCAAACAGTCTCGTGTCGATGCGTTTGGTACAAGCGATTGTAAATCATACAGATAAAGTTGAATTTTCAAAATCATAAGTTATCGCATAATTATAACCACGTATTTAGAAAGTTTTCGCGGCCGGTTTTCAGCACTACTTTTATTCGATACTGTGTGTCTTTTGTTTTTATAGGTCAATGGTTTTATGATACTAGTAGTATGCGACCAAAGTCAAAAATTATATCGTAATCTAATCACGTACTTAGTTAATGTTAAATTCACATTTTTCCATGATATATGGTTATTTTATACATCTTCTGATAATCGCTATAGAACACAAAGAGTGAAGAGGCAAATAACTAACGAAACACGAAATAGAACAACACCCTATAAGTTAGCTTGTAAGACATTGAACATCGCGTGACTGAGCTATATAAGGCGTAGCTAGTTTCTCCGGGCCGTGATAACACAATGCCGTTGCACGAGGAAACTTTTACATGTAACATTGCTCTAGAGTTGTTTCGCACGGGTCGTGGTATTCTTTCGCATTAGCGTACTGTTTTTTTTTTATATCATATAGGAGGGAAACGGACAGGCGGCTCACCTGATGTTAAGTGATCACCACCGTCCGCAGACACCAGCAACACCATAGCAGTTGCAAGTGCGTTGCTAGCCTGTGTTTAGAGGAATGGGGAATGGGGGGAAGGGAGAGAAGAGGGATGTGGATAAGGACAAGTGAGGGGAAGGGGGAAGTGGGTCTCCGGCACTCTAACTAACCGAACGAAACGCAATAATGCAAACACTGTTACTTCACGTCGGTTTTCTGAGAGAGGGTGGTACTATCCCGGACGAGCCGACCCATTCAGGCTGAAACCAGTTATAGCTGCAACGTGGCTCTACCAACTACAAAATGAACACTAAATTAGTTAACACTAAATACACTTCTAGAACAAATAATATCAAATTCTTTTCGCCCTTTTGTGTTTAAAAAACTACAAGGTCAATAATCTATTGTACTCAAAAGTATATAATAATAATTTAATAAAATTTGTATTTGAAATCCTAAGGACAAATTGATATCTCGCTGGACTTTAAATGAGCAGTTTATAAACAATTTATCTATTTATAACATAAATGATCGAGAATGATGTGTGTCCTTATGACCACACGATTGAAGTGAAACCTTGTTTACAATAACATTGTATTATTATAATACGTATTAATAAAATTAGTATTTCTGGAATATGTTCCATGTTAAATTGACAATGACGTAGTCTGGTGAAGCTGTTAAGACCTTGATGGGTCAATAGCGTAGTCATTTCGAGAAAAAAAAAAATTTACAGTGACGAAAATGTTTGGTCAGTGTAAACGTAGGGCTCGCGGGAACAGCATATTGCTTCTTTAGTTTATTAAATTTCCGCGGAGCTCTATACATATATTTTTAAAAAAAGTAACCTAACTTACTCCTTATAACATCAGTTACCTGCTAGTGAATATGCTTGCTATTGTTAAAATCGGTTTAACAAATAATGTTTTCTTTTGTTATATAGCCATATATAATATACTTTCATATCAATGGAGCATTGTAAAAAAAAGTTGGGTGTGTGGCTAAGATAATAGAAGTGAAATTTTAGATTATCCAGAAACTTCATGATTAAAAAAATATAATAAAAAGCCAACGTCACACGGTGTTCCTAGGTGATCATCTGTCCATGTTGACCGCGTCCGACATTGCTTTACTTCGATGATCGGACGAGAATCGGTGTTTTCAACGCTCTATCCAACACAATGTTTACACCCAGCACTTTTCATCACACAAAAAGACTGCCGAACAGAATTTCAAAGCCTGGAAGGGTTTCACTTCAAAAACTTTTTTGTCATCACAAACAAACACTACAATTTAATTTAGTGACAAGTGACATCCTCCGCCTGGAACTTATTTAAAAAAAACAGTTATTGAGAAAACCATCTGAATGTATTAATTCCATTTACTAATACTACTTTTCTCTGGTACTTAAGTCGTGTCGTCATTAAATTTACAATAACTTTTGACAGAGTGAATCGATTTTAATGAAACAAAGTCTAATAACTAGGTTTTATCATTAACGCAATCCTTTAGCATTGTTACGCGTTCAAATAAAGAAAGAGACAGACAGAAATTTCTAAAACTAATTGTTTTTTTTTCTAGACATCTGCAACATTTTTTTCTCACAAAAATGTAAACAGTACAGACATAACTAACATAAGACAGGAAACTCAATAGGTTTCGATCAAACTTTTACCCGAGAGTAGCTTGAGTTACTACAAGTAACATAAACATTTCTTAGTAAAGAAAAAAAAATACAATTTGGAATAGGTATCGTTCAGCACTAAAGCGGACAAAGCTCCCTCTAAAAGCTAATATAATAATAACTATGAAAATAAGTAAGTTTGATTTATCTCCCGTTTTCCGCTACATTAAACGAAGTGAAAACATCCCTTTGTGCTAGTACAGTCGCTGTCAAAACATATTTGCGGTCCGAAAATTGAGCCCGCATCGATCGTGATGTAACATTGGCCTTTTTCTACGTTCGCCTCCAATATATGTTATTATATCAATATAGGTTTTTTTTAATAACGTAACTTCTATTTATTCTTGGGATTTATATACTCCACATTTTTTACAAAACATATACAGAAATAAGTTTTTAAATCTATTTTTAATCTAATAAGTTCTTATTATTAATCACCTTTTTCACCTTTTACCTATACATTGGCCACAGACTTGAACTTTGTGAGTGCACAAAAGTTCTAAGTACATGAAACACTACTCAGAATATAAATTTTCATATATATATATATATATAAATATAAATTAGTTGTCTGGTCGCTCTAGGATCTTATAGTTATACTGTTTTTGAATTTCTGTAATTCTATATTTTCTTACAATTTTGCATTTCTTGAATACAAAAAGACGCTGGTAAAATTTAGTAATAAATATAATTAATTTTGAATTACGACCATTTGCCAACAACTAGTATTCTTCAATAACAAAACTCAAACATAATAAATAACTAAGGTGTCGTTTTATTTCAAAACTAAAACATAATTAATTAGCATGTTGTGTTTTGTTGTTTTAGTATTTTTTAATTGGAACAATGTCGGTAGCGGCTTGGGTAATTAATGAAACTAATTTGTGACTCGGTGTGTACGTTTTTGTTCGCGGTGACACAGTTGTCCAGCGGTCCAACGTAGCGAGTTGGATAAATCCCTTGATTCGCATCTCCGTTCCGGATGTTTTTGGGACGGTTGATTAATTTGGCGTTTTGTTGTTCACGTAAATTACTTTATTATATCGTATCGTTTTAAAAATATTATTTTTATGTATTCATATTTTAAAGGATATTTATTGTTCTGTGTCATGTTTTTATAAACGATTAAATTAATTTTGAAATGATAAGTTAAGTAACTATACAAAATTATGTATACAAATTATCATGTCGTCTCGGGATTCCACAAAAAATCAGCACTGCAGCATTATCTTTTACATTTAGCTGCATGAGATTAACAGGTGTTGAACATATTGAATTATATATGCTTCACTTATTTAATTACATTATAATAATTTAATTAATACCATTAAACGAGCAATTCTTTTATATTTTTATATATTCAGGATCTCGGAAACGGCGTCAGTGATTTCCGTGAAACTTAGTATGTAGGTGGTTTCGGGGACCATAAATCGATCTAGCTTTATTTCATTCATAGAAAACATTTTATATATGAGTTTTCAGGCAATGAAAAAATATAGCTAGAATATAAAGGTAAATTTCGCTACCGCTGTTAAAACAAAAATAGCTCAGATGGAAATCAGCCGTTTCGAAAATACGTCTAACCACAGTTCAAATCCGAGGGACAGCAAAAGGGAAATCTTTCTTAATTTTTTTTTTGGATAAGAAATGCTAATTTTGTGAGACAAACCTAACAGTTTATTTTAATTTAAAAATGTTTTTTAAAGAACCGAGCTAGGCTCGGTCATCCAGGTATTATATTTTAATGTTCCAAGTCAATATGTACATATTTCACAGTAATATTGGTATCTGCACTGGTTACAAACCGTATTGCAGATATCATCACAGTTTCTTATAACAAGTGCTATATCAATAGTAACTTGAATATGTTTTATAAATAAAAACTTAATAGGTGGTTATCTTGCACATCTGTGAATATGTAAAACAAAACTGTGTGAGATAAATGTGAGGTTTGTGATAATAATAAGTGAACTGTATTTCAAGTAGATATGCATATTTTGAACTGCCAAATTTTAATTATATCTATTTTATACACCATTGCCTTCTAAGATAAATGCGCCACACAGGCGCTCACACGACATTTTGTGCACCAGAATTTGAAATTTTTCGTGTCAACAATTAACGACATTTTTACTGATCCTTTTTTATAATTTCATTTCACTCAACTATAAAAGTTATTAGGTAATAAATAATATAAAGAACACAATTTATTAAAGGGTTCTTACTGTCCCATTCATTAAAAACAATAAACATTATTTATATGTAACTTTTTAAAGTAATTCACCTCAAACTTTGGAGAGAAATGCGCCACTATTAAGTTTCTGTCCAGGTTTGAAAAAATAGTAAGTCCGGGGCTACAGTTATTACAATTATTAATAGTTAATAATCATCGCTTTGATACATCACAGATTATATTATATCTATAAGGTGTCCACGCGCGTCGTTCGCGTGGAAGTGGGCCAGACTCACACTCCAACGCTTTCTAGTAGCATAGAACGCAGTACATGTTACAACAGTGTATAATTCAATCCATGCATATTTGTTTTAATAAAATTACGGTAGGTACATAATTTCCTTGACAAGCCTTTTTTTAGTTCACGTTAACCAAAATTGTCGTATCAATTACACATTTACACATTCGTGCTACACATCTAAAGGCACGCATGTATCTCACCGATGTATAAATATATGGTTAGATTAGTTTGCATGGTTAGTAAGCCTAATTCGGGATATTGTACATAGAACGCAAAAGCCCAAGCCACATTAGCACCCTTGGGTAGCTGCCAATCGACTGAATGCTTGACGTGCTCACCTAAAAAAGCTCAGTGAATCTGTGAACTCCGTAAGTCCAACAACGAATAGTCTGTTAAAACTAGAAGAGGGGATCATTCTCTTTTGGATCGCCGATCCGTTCACATCTCCAAGTAATTAATAATAATGTATATACTATTTTAGTTAAGCATTTTCATTATTGATATTAGTTCGGTTTTGATTGACTAATTGATTAAAGTCGAAGTTCTCTCCCTTTTACACTTATTGATTTTTTTATAGGCTACCTTATTCGCACGTTGCGATAACGCCGGCCGACTATTGTTATTGTCAACAATAATCACTAAAAACGATTAATAAACAGCAGAATAACAACTACTTGTACTAAGATTGAATATAAATGAGTGCAAATCAAACGTGTCTATTTAGACTAACAGATCCTACAAATTGAACTAACTTCGATGTAATGGAGTGACTTAAATGTTACGGCACGGTTTGCTCGACAAGAGTTTGTTTAGGACTAACTGGCTGTATGGGCTACATCATACAATTTATATTTCGTGTACTTATTATTCTATATTTGAATATATAATGTTTTATGACCGTATATTTTATATTCATGATTGATATTTCAATTAAATATTTGAATAACAATTTTTATTAGAACATCAATATGTTATGTCAATAATATGTGTATTTAACGTTAGTTTTTTTCGTATCGTAGTTTTTGAAGTGAAAAAGTCATAGCCGTGTTTTAAGCGATTGTTGATATGGGAAAATCTTATATGTTCGCGTCACCGTTGATCTCGACATGCTCCTGATGTATTACGCTTGCGCCAGACGAAAGACGCGTAGTATAGTGACCAGTGAACAAGTAATAATGAAATTTGTAATGAATATTCAAACATATGGTAGGCTATTGTGTATCCCATTATATATTTGATTAATTAACTTAACTGTATAAACATGTACATAATTATTGCTTCGAGCCAATATATGTGAAAACCACACTAATGTTATTAATTTCAACTTATAAATTTAAATAATTCAAAAAAAGAACAACATCTGCCACTTTTTTTTTAAACATACCTCATTTTTTTTTTTTTAATATTAGTGTAATTTTTACAGCGCATATATCTCTAGAGTAATATAACGCTCTCTTTGTATGTAAACCTTGCAACTATTTTTTCTCGAAATTGAGATCTGGTGAAACATTCTCATAATAACGGCTGAATTTTTGGTGGGATCTTAGTCTGTCATGTAGTGGATTTTATATTTTATTCATAATCTTGTGTTATTTGACTCTATATTTTGTAAATTTGGTGGTGTTTTACGTAATATAGTTAGATTATCGTGCATAAGTGAAGTGAATGGAAAATAATACCACGGAGCTTGAAATTCTGAGATGCCACAAAACTCCCTGGGAAATTCTAACAAGGGATCCACCGTCTTGTTAGAATATTAACATACACGACGCAATATTGAAGTGATCACTCGACGCTTGTAATATTATTGACTACACGACAATGGCAGTAATAGTCTGAAATATTGATTGCCAAAAATAGAGTAAAAAAATAAATAAAAAATAAAGGCAATTTTTTTTTTAAACTTGTTTTTACGTATATAGAAAAGGACTTTTCGTTTTGGCAAGTAAATTTAAGTTGATTAAAATTAAATTCAAATAATAAACAATAAAAACTGATGAATGTGAAGTTGAATCATTTTCTTGAATAGTTTAAAAGTATTCACAATGTATTTGTAACTTACTACTTTATAGCTCACTGGTATTTGTTATTAGACATCTATAAGATTTAAAAAAACATGCGAACACACACAATCATTCATTTCCATACATAGGTAGATAAAAATGAAATATTTATGAATAAATTTGTTTTTGAAATTGATAGCGCGTGATAATTCTTTCACAGACAAAATGTTACGGGACTAAATTGTTAATCTTTAGAAAAATGTCTTCCCAAGAAACTTACGCATTTAATCTTCAGAGACCGATAAATCAACAGGCTTGTATTTTTACTCTGCTTAGTAGTAATACAGACATATTGCTTTAGTACTAAGGTTTTTACTTCACCCACATTGAAATTAAAATTTGTGAATATTGTCAAAAAAAAATGCGTAACAGAGGTTGAAAGTTTTCGGCTGTTAGAAACATTAATGTTAATAAAATGAATACTTAATATATACAATTATTTATGTTATATTTTCAATAAAAAATGGTTAACCAAGTTGCTAAAATTTCTTGTTCAAATTTTTATTTCCGTTTTAGTATATTGAGAAAAAAATATTCAACTTTTATTTTTTAAAAGAGTAGTTAATTCTGTGTATCCTTATACATTATAAGTCGCTACGGTTAATATTTTATTGTAACTTTGTGTAATTTACAGGAGTACTATTAAAAAATCTGAATAATCATATATGACTGTTTATTAGAAGCCAATCACTCAGAAAATAAACATCATAGGAAAAAAATGTGTATCTATCCAAATTCATATCCATTTGAACTCCAATTAAGCTGAATATGAACGAATTCCAGAACCTCACTTATTTTTGTTGTTTTACGTGAAATAACCCCAATGCGAAACTTTTTTTTAATTCTAAGTTATTCATCTATGTCTCTTTCTATATAGCGTCTTTCTTTTTCTCTCTCTCTCTCTCTCTCTTTGCTCCAGTACCAATTATCTATCCTATTTCGTTGCACTACAATTCATGTTTAGAATTCTATTTTGATCGTGCCTAAGCTATTTGGCTTAAGAAAGATTTACGAGATTTACTACTATTGTAGATAACGTTAAATTTGCTTTAATGCGGATAACAAGTTTCTCTAGGCAATTTGAAAGCGGATGTTATATCGCGTCGAGTCCTTATCTACCCTACTGACCACTCTCGTATACATTAACTTGAACTGCTAGTTTACCGGTGGACCGTTAACTAAGCGCATAATTTACGTTAATTAAAACTATCCAGTAGCAAGATCACTTTACGAGCGTCGGGCCGGGACGCAAACTTTACATATCGGTCGAAAATGTATCACCAAAGTATGTCTAATTGTCTAAGTTTAATATAATGAATCAACTATTAAATTACAATGTAATAACGTACCTTGTAAAATAAATACATCAATGTACTTTTATACTGACACAAAGGCTTTATGGGCGGTCAATAAATACCGCAATTACTTTTACACTGTTTGAGACATTATGGATTTTAGACCACAATCTCACCTGATGTGAGATTTAAGGAATTAACGAAAGCCCTGCCTTCACGCTATGGTTTTATCACGATGTTATCTTTCACAGAAAACTCCCGTGCATTCACAAGGATTCCAACCTACGTCGATTGACGCAGTGTCCGAATACGCTAACTAGAAAGCCATTAGCGCGTCTACCAATTTAGTATCTTCACGACATGGTCTAAGACGGTATCAAGCTACACCTAGAGAGAATTGTTCTCAAGTGAAGATACTGAATCACTATGCGTACCTGGTGAAAGATTTTCAATTCGAGAATAGTTTTTTGTATACCTTATGGGCTTTAGCGTTTGACCACTATTTTACCTGATGTTATGTTGATGGTATAAGTCGGTAAACACGCTAAACCTAGAGGGGACTGGCAACAGTGGGAACACCACCAACAGGTGTTCGGTGATAGATTATTAACTTGAGGGTGATAATAAGCGGTGCACTTAAAAAAACCTTACTACCATGTTATGGTACCATGATGATGTTTTCCTTCACTGGAAGCTTCGATTCAGTTGTAAGGGTTCAAACCTACGTCCATCGACGGTGTGCCCGAACACGCTACCATTGCCCTTCGCCAAACGTTCCTGTTCATTGCAACACTCAAACCAATATATGATAAGTATTCGAACACTCTGAACCAACATTATTTTCGAATGTGTTCTGACATACATAACTTCCATCTAAGAAATCCATACAAACACGACGGACAGCTACCTACCATAAATACTTGATTTCAACTGAGTGTCTTTCATTATCACCACTGAGACACGTGAAACTGCCAAGACCCTTCACAGATGCAATATTGTTAGTCATCCAAACACCAAACAATATTCACATTGGGATCACCAAACGACACACATTGGTACGGATATTTCTTCAAACGAAGGATAATCAATAGGAAGCCAAGTTTGATGAAGTCATACTTATTTAATCCCTTTTTATACTCCCAGTCACAGGAAAATCAATAAAAATAATTACAATTGAAACATCTGTTATTTGTCCCCGGGCTTATCTCAAAATTGGTTCAAATGATTTCCACAAGATTCTAACCGATAGATTGTCAATTTTCCAGAGTATTTGTAATTTCTAATTTCAAAGCTTTCATCAAAGCTATACCGTTTTATTTATACTATGCCTTTTACACTATCTTTAAGTGTTGATTTTATAATCTCTTGTATATTATAATATGTTTATTCTGTTTTTATTATACTACTTATAATGATAATGAAGAAAGAAAAAATTAAGCCCATAAAACTGATATTATTTATTTTACTGAAACACAAAATCTGCGGCCTCTTGAAGGATACCATTTTTGAAATGTTTACCTTTTAAAATAACTTTAATATCATCTATAGGCATATAGAAATTTAATCGAAAAAGGATTCTCTTGTTTGTAACTTATAGATTTGTTCTTTTAATTTTTGTAACATTAATATAACCTACTGAACGTCTGTATATCATATAGACTCCCATCAAAAGTCAACGCTGCAGTACTAATGTACTACAGCATATTTGCTGAATGTGTTTGTCAATTGTTGGAGATTTTTTATTCACATGTATATATATAATTTAATTGTATTGCTGGTTCCAATCTGTATTTGTATATACTATATTATAGATGATTACACCATACACTATCTTGACTTTATAGCCAGTTTAAACCATATCTTTATAAGTTATTTATCTTCATAAACTAACTCTGGCGTGGTATACGATGAATGTGCTTCCACGATCACCTTTAAGTCTTTACTGTCGACTAGGGTCTCTGGTTGTTCACGGGGCTTGTTCCGTAGGTCAAAAATTCCAGAAGGAAGATGTTGGATTAAAAAATGTTCCAAGCTTTCTTTTACAGTAGCTTCTCCAACATATTGTTAATCTATTGAGTTGTTTTTACATGATAATGTCACGATGAAACTCGTATACAAAAACGCGATATTTTAAGTTTTCCGTTTTGTAAAAAGAAAGGACAATGTCAAAAAAAAATCAAATTGTGCGAAAACAAATGAATCGCTAAATTCGAAACTCAAATACACGAACCTAAATTGGAAATACATTTGAATTTGGAATTTCTAACCAAACGCCAGATACTTTAGATTAAAGTGGCCAGTTAGACAAAACGCTAATTCCATTTGTAAAGAGTACTAGTAAGGAATATGACTCTTATTGAAATTGCATTTATATGACAGAGTCTAAGTGCTTAAACTAAAATTATTTAATCCAAAATCATTTTAAACTTAATTTGTAAACGCAGATAACAGATATAATTTTCACGTCGTAAGATATAGTTTATTATAGAAAAATAATTTCTAATCATCATAATAAAACTAGGCCAAGGCGGAATAAGAGAAATGGAATCTGTTCTAATGTGCGTATAAACACAGCCATAATTGCGTTGAAGTCGCAAAATTACAGGCGTAAAGTAGCGAATGTCGGAATAATACATCTCGACTTTGCACTTTATCCTCAGTCGTAACAGCTTTATAGCCGTGTTATTACCAATTAAGGGTCACAAAGCGCTTTCCTTTGTCCCTGCTCTTCAAAGCTCTCAGTTTAATTATACGTTGCGGACTTTCGCAAAGACGTGTGTTATTACCGTCTCTTATTGGATCAACGAGCAAAAATGTATCAGCTATTTGTATTTTCTTTTAATGTTTTAATAGTATGGGCACATTTAATGTATAAATCTTCTCTTCTATATAAATAAAAATCAATTGTTGAATTTACATAAGCGCATCAAGTTCATAACACACCTATTTGACTAATTCTTCTTGACGTGTTTGTAATCGCTTAAAATCTTTCGGCTTTGTTTTCAAACTACGATATTTACCTGACACGCCTTTATAGCTTTAACGGACTACTAAGGCGAGCGCACGTGTGCCAGTGACAAAGGTGCACGCCACATCTTGGCTTGAGCTGTTGCCTTGTTATATAACATTGCGAATCTTAGTTAGAATCTTAGTAGATCAAAGCTACAATAAACTAACTATTCAAGCATACTTTAATTAGTGCGATACATATGTGTACCTCACGAAATCATACTCGTATTTCGTATTTTACAACTAAGCTAAGTACAATTAACTCAGTTTTAATAACAAAAAAAGAATCCCTTCCTCCATATGTGTACCTATTTGTTTGTATTCTCGTATGTGGAGGTGATCTGTGTTATGTCGTTAAGCTAGTAAATGAGATTTGATCCATGTCACTCTATCGCGCTAACAGCGTACTCAAGGGCTACTCACCAAAATAACGGGCCTAGGCTTGAGCCGCTGACGAGGATGGCCTAGTCGAGTGTGTGCGAGCGAAATTAGGGTATTTTGTATCATGGAAGATGTTTATATGAATTAAATCATACGGAAAAGTGAAAAATTGGATTCTTTAAGAAAACGTGACGGATACGGACTGAAATTACAGCAGAAACTGATTTTAGATTGTTTATTTCACGATTTACGTTGTTGTTCTTATAATGTGCTTAGCCTCGGGCTTTGTGTCGTCATTTTAGCGTACAAATTTATTCTATCGTGTACAAAGCTTTCGTTCTCTAAGTTAATAGACAAAAAACCACAAGAACATGCATAAAAACACACTACGTATAATAGTAAAATTTAACGGAGAAATGTCTCAGAGTTCTTTGTTCAATTGTGAATATTTCAACGGCTAGTTCGGTTTATATCGATAATGTATTCGCTGGCGGTCATCCAACTACTTCCGATCCTTTGTCACGTTCACTCACATAGCAATGTTATGTATGTGTAAGTTTAGTACATGCTTGCATCTACACAAAGGCTAGGCTTAAGCTTGTCAATAACTTCACTGACATGATTGAACGCTCCTAAAAGCTGATACTAGTCATTGTATATTGCAGGCACGCTTGTTTCTCTTAAGAATGATTTGTGAAATTATACTTTTCTCGTATCCTACAATGTTGTATACTTTTAACAATTTTAAGTGATCTCTGTTAAATCTTATCATTACTGCTAAAGCCATATGGAAGGCGAAATAAGAGTAGATAATAATTTGATACCTCCTTTATTTTTAGTAATATTGTCCTCAAATTGATTGAATAGGAAACATTCAATTAGACTGATCAAATAACAAACAATGCAATCTTATTTCTATCTGTAGATATCAATGAATAGATAAAGTTAACGGCAGCCACGCTTCATACGCAAATCTTTGAAATGGTTTATTTGAATTCTTGAAAAATATGACAACTATAAAAAAATAAGTACCTCTATAAAATAGTTTCTATGAGTGCATAAAAACCTATAATTCTTTAAAGTATTTAAAAAAATACCTCATTTGAAAGACAGGAGAGACCTCATAGAAATCAAAGTTCTTTCTATAGCGACTTCACGAATTGAGTGGCCTATATTACCGCCAAGTCCTAGAACACATCACGAGCAAATTTTTTTTTTTTTGCTTTTCACTGTTTCGCATGCTTCTTATCTTTTGAGATTCTCGCAAATTTATTCCAAGTGTTATGTTTGAACGTATATATTATAAGCAAACAAAAGAGGCTCCATAATTGGATCTGGCTCCGTCCTATATTGTACTTTTGGCCGACGCTGGTAAGTGTCAATATAATAGTAAATGAAAGTAAAAACCTGTTCACTTTTAATCTATCGCTTGTGTTTCTAATTTAGATATTTATCAAGTTTTGTAAAACACTCTATTCTTACAAAATTTAATTAAAGTCGAGGGGATTCAATTAACGTACCAACTCTGAATTTTACTTTTATTACGACATTAGAACATTTACTTTGTTATCGTATGTTGTCTTTACATTTATTGTGTTTATATTCATTATAAAAATATTCCGCCGAATATTTAACAAATGATCCAATCATATAGTTCGTAGTGTCTTGAAAAATATGTCATCATGTTTTATAAGATTGTTTATACAAATAGCTAACGGAGTCAATACACAGATGTAAGTTATTCTGCCACATTTTGGGACAATGAACATTGAGACTATATGTTATTTATGTGAGAAATCTAAAAATCCTATAATAATAAATAGGTAAAGTTTATGAGTTTGTGATGTTGTAGGGGGTAATCTCAGGAACTATTGAACCGATTTAAAAATTCTTTCAGTATTATATAGCTCATTTATTGAAAAAGGTTATAGGTTATAGGTAATATCATCACGCTAAGACCACATAGGAGCGGAGTACTAATGGAGAATGTTTCAAAATCGGGCATTTATTCTCTTGAGAGCTTCCGCTGCGTGTTAACGTTAACCCAAAATAACTATTCCACGCGAACGAAGTCGCGAGCAGAGACTAGTCTATACATAATTAGAGACCGGGGAAATGGTTAAGAACATCTCCCTCCTCTGCTTGTCAGCCAATTTTTTTTATTTTGGTGAGCCTTAGTTGTTATCCATAAAAAACTAGAAAAAGTTTTTTTTTCTCTGTGCTCTCACTTCGTTGATCGGAAAATAAATTTCTAGGCAATTCCTATCTATCAGATTTTACTATAAATAAAAATCATTTAAATGACTTCATAAAAAAATGAAATAATCTGTAAGTCGAGCTATTTATCTGAAAATTAATTACACACACATGTAAACTGAAATTTTATTTCAAATATAATAAATTTGAAAGTTACAGTTTGAGTAGTCTTTATATGAATGCTAAAGGATCTAATTGTCACCTGATATTGAGGAACCACTTCGCTTGTCACGCAATGAACCTTAGCAAGTATCTATTAATATAATAAAATTTCCAATTGATAGAACCGGATCGCGTGCTTCAAACGAGCCGTGAAGATGTAACCCTATTACCCACCACTGCCGAAGTACCGTGGTAACGGGCCGGTCTACTGTTCCACTCCCAACAAAGCCAATGGTGCGATAAATAGGAAATTATAACTCGTTTCATTATAATTCCAACACATATAGTACATCATCATTCCCAATTACCCTGCTTATTGCGATTACAAAACCACCGTGTATCGAAAGAGTTTTTTTTTTTATTTGGTCTACGAGATTATGTTTAATCATACAATTTGAAATTATCTATACTAATATTATAAAGAGGTAAAGTTTGTGAGTTTGTGACGTTGTGATGTTGTGACGGTGTAGGGGGTAATCTCAGGAACTACTGGTCCGATTTAAATAATTCTTTCAGTATTATATAGCTCATTCATCGAGAATGGTTATAGGCTATATATCATCCCGCTAAGACCAATAGGAGCGGAGCGCAGATGAAAAATGTTTCAAAATCGGATGTTTTTTCCTTTTGAGAACTGCTGCGTGTTAGTGTTAGTGTATCTATTCCACGCTAACGAAGTCGGGGGCAGAGGCTAGTGTATTATATTTTATATAAAATATTTCTGGACGTAAACATAGCTTACATTATTGGAATGGCGCGTACGTAGGAAAACATTTTTTTTATAGCATAGGAGGCAAAAGAACAAGTGAGTGATCTTAAGTGATCAACACCGTCCATAGCCACTTGCAACATCAGATGAGTCGCAAGTGTGTTGCCAGCCTGTATGGGGGGAGGAGGGAGAAGGAAGGGAAGAAGAGAGGAGGAAGGTGAGACGTAGGCCTCCGACATTCTCACTGACCGAACAAATTGCAACAATGCAAGCACTGTTGCTTCACGTCGGTTTTCTCTGATAGGGTGTTACTACTCCGGGCGAGTCATCCAAATCATGCTGAAACCGGTAATAGCTTCAGCGTGGCTCTACCACCTATAGAAACGTAAAAGAAAAATAACTTAAACTAAAATATAACTTACAAAAATGAAATACTCAATTACAAAAAATAACAACACTAAGACTGTGTGTTATACATAAAACAAAAGCAAAGAAGAACAAAATTATGATTATACATTCGCTGTTTCTAGTAATAGGACACTCTGTTATATAGTGAAATGTTTTATAATAATATTAGTACTTGTCGACCTTAGCGTTACAAAAGAATAAAGGTGAATGCACGAATCGCTCAACCTTCAATAAGGAAGTAGCGCCCATGATGTAATTTCAAGGAAATACGCAACTCGGTGTAGAATGGAAGAAACTATTGTAATGCATTGACTAAGACCTTATACTCATAAATATATGTCTACCGGAACGCGAGAATAGGAGGCTTTCTACATAGCTGGCAGATTCTAAGCTTTTAGGGTTAATGGAGCTACGTAAATTTTTAAACTAATGCATCGACTATAATACGGGAGTTATCAGTTACAATGGAAAAATCTGGTTTTTCTATTAAAGGTTGGACTTTGGATAATAATCTCGTCGGATATTGACTATGTGATCTTAGATGGTAAACAAGGTAGACTTAAATGTGGCTATCATTTACCAATGTTGGAATACATCTACCAGAGTCTTAGCTTTAGATTTTCGACCAGAAGATAGTATCTATATGATATTATATTGATATAAGATAAGCGTTAGACGACGATTTCACCGATTTTCCTTTGTTAAATTTCAAATTTATTTTAGGAACCATATTTACGTCATTTGACGCGGTATTCCAATATACTTCCAGTAATCCATTTATGATATAACCACGTACTTAAATACTAAAGTTATCGATATAAGGTAATAAATGTTACAGAATGTCCAAGCAATTACCATGAGGTAAGTAAGGAAATAAACTTTAAACGCTTAAGTATAAATCTTGTGCCGAGCACTAACGGGACGTCTGGATTCTAGATGCAGCTTGCAATAACCATACAAAATCGTGCAGTTAAAGTCCGATTCGACTTGCGGTCGCCAATTACAAATAATTGTAGACAAAGTGAGAGAAATCGAATAATTAATAATAAATTATACTGTGATTAATACAATTGTGGATATAGAAGGAAACAGTGTGCATTAGTAGTGACAGGTACAATTCGTGTAATCAACAATAGTGTGCAAATTGTATTAATTTCGAAACTGGGTCTCCCAATCCGCTACGTGTATTGCAGTTGTACCGACTTATTTACGACTCACCAACACCTTAGAGAAATGAAAATTTGTATCCGTGTTCTAAATATACTTTAATGAAATCATCGTTTTTAGTTTAAGTGTATATGGTATTATCATAGCTTAATGACACGACAACAGCCGAAGAAGCAAAGACTCCATTAATATCTGTTAAGGAAATAACATTGTTCCTGGAGTATAGAATTGCCATAATCTAATTTTGAAAAACAGGATTTGAAGATAGAGTTTTTCGGCGAAATCCTAGTTTATCATGTAATGGCTTTGAATGTTTAATCATAATCTTATGCTATTTGACTCTATTTTTTGTAATATCGATGGTATTTTATGTACATAATTTGGTTATTTTGCATAAGTGAGTTGGATGGAAAACAGAGCGTAAATTTGAGATGCCACAAAAACGTCCTGGAAAATCCTAATCGATAGGGCCATCATCTTGTTCTCACATTGATGTGTTATTATCTACTTGATAATGATAGTGCTAATTTAGAAGATTGAAAATTAAAGAAAGAAAAAGGGTTTGAAGATCTAGACCATTTCGCTAAAAGAAGAGAATGCATAAGAGCAGTAGTTAATAGTGATGCGCAATGAAATGTGAATTTATTAAAACATAGGACCTTTTCTCAACTTAAGAACTATCCATGACACTACAAGACAACCCAAAACGCTCGACAAGTTATGTGACAATGTTACTGTTTGCAACCTTACTTGACTATAAAGAATCCGCTTGTATATTTATGATCAGGTACATTCCAATGATTGTACTGTTCCAGTTGGCGTTCGGGACAATAAATACCTTGCGATACATCTTAATATATACAGATATTTTAAATCTGAAACTCTTTATCTATTCATAAATTTTACAGGACTTAATTTTGGGCTATCTTTGTCTATAGTTTCTTACGCACTATTATTCAATTGATGAGAAAGATATTTTCTTTTTAAAATTCTCTATAACTTTGGTGACGCACAAAGTCTAGAAATGGTTCTCTGAGATTACGTAGAGATAAAACATAACCATTGCGTTAAATCGCGATTTTCATACTTAGAATATGACAGCTAACTCAGTATCACGTTTAAGCTTGTTTCATTTTGGTATCGACTGATAAAATTATTCACTATTCAGTAAATACCCATTCGGAGGGTCGGAGTTATCAAGTTGGCAAGAAGTTTGTTAGCTAGCATGCCCGTAGCGGCGACTAATTTCACTGTCGATCTCTTGTTATTTTCGGATTAAACTATGCCTACTATCGGCACAGCCTCTTCAATGCCTAAATAAGCTACTTGATCACTCGCATAACGTTGATCACTACAAACCTCAATAAACACTTATAACGAAACCCTGTGGGTTCTATAAAAAATGTATGATTTACTCTATCGCACCAAAAGTAAATGGATATATCTTGCTGATTTCTGCAACAGTAGTTTTTACATGTACTCGGAATCAGGATAAAAAGATGCATCTAATGATATATTTATGTTCACCTATGAGCTTCTGTTATCAAGTTACACTTAACGAAAAACGCATTAAACGTACTTCGTTAAAGATGCAAGTTACAAACTTTTTGACCTTTCTCCAATTTGTGGGTCAGTAACATGCACCCCTTTTTCTTACAGCGGTAGTATTGAGGAAATATTTTGCATAAACTACATGGTACTATCCAGAGCAAACACACGAGCAATGTTTACGTGGAAATTCAGTCACGTCACAAGCAAGCGGTGAGATCGTAGAGATATTGTGTTTCAACAAACAACCGGTAACTGTAAACATTCATTGAGTAACTGACTAAGCAGTGGACGTCTTCGTTAACTGAACCTCCGATTTGAATACAATTTGTTTTATGCCAATGATGTAATTTATCTTCCCCTAAGAAACTCCCCTATTAACTCCGGGTCTTCCATTGTAGTTTTCGACAGCAGACAAAGTAAGACTAAGTGTATTATGATTGTGTTTATACATTCAAAAGTCTTAGAACAAACTATAACTTAGGTTTTCTTGGTTGTTTATTAGTATTTGTTTTGATATATTTTATATGCTAAATGTGACTATGAAGTGTCGTATCCTAGAATACTGCGAGTGTTTAACCTTTCTTGTTTATTCATACCATAAAGAATTGAATTAAAGCCACAAATCTTCAAACTATTTCATTTTCTATCGTTCTCTTACACAAAATGGAAACAAATAAATCGTTGTATTATTAATATCTCTATGGCATTATAAGGAAACGAATATCCAACAAAATATTTCGGTATATATACAAAGTAATATGATACCTTATTGTATATTTTTATTGTACGCTTTTACGTAAGTTACTGTTTGTTCGTGCGGATGATATTATAAAGGCGTTTGTTGAACGCTTGTAGCATTACGTACTCTAGATATTTGTGGTTTTGTTTACCGAAATAAATGTAGGCATGGGAAACAACAACAGGAGCCATTATCTTACTTTTATAACAACAACAATAATAATAATAAATACTTATTAAAACGTAGAATTAAAATAAGTAAGGTTTTGCAAAACTACCATGGGAATGTTCTAGTCCGTTTCACTAGAATTTCTTTTCTTAAAGTTCCAAAGTAATTTGCCTAATATGTATCTTTTACTGTAAGTTGTATCAGTTATGACATCAATCATTTAGTTTCATTAACTTTTTTTTAATATGCGTTATTGGTTTACGCTTTTTTCTAACTATACAAATATGTCGCCGTTTGGACAGCAAATTTACATTATAAATAATGAAAAATACATACTTTTGTAGGTGGTAGACCCATGATGAAGCTATTATTGGCTTCAACATGAATGGGTCGGCTCATCCGAGGTTGTATCACCCTCTCACGGAAACCCATGTGAAGTAACTGTGCTTGCAATGTTGCGTTTCGTTCGGTCTATGAGAGAAACGGAGACCCACCTTCCCCTCACCCCTCCCCCTTTTCCCCCAAGCAGAGGCTGGTAACGCACTTGCGACTCCCCTGGTGTTGCTAGTGTTTATAGACGGCGGTGATCACCTAACATCAGGTGAGCTGCCTCTTTGTTTGCCTTCAATGATATAAAAACAAAATATTCATAAAAGTAAACACACATTCGTTCTTCAAGTACTCGGTCGAGAGATTAACGTCATGCGAGTAAAAACAGATGACATAAACAAGCACTTCAATTTTCATTTTAACGTTTGATCCTTACATCGTCTGTTGGAACTAGGGTTTCCAACTTTGGAAAGGACCAAGAATTAAAAAAATGGGGGGGAGTGTTTAGGATGTGGTTGAAAGAAGGTTATTATTTAATTTTAAAATTTATATCATTTTATTTTCAAGCAGCATCTATTATTTGTCGGTTTTTCAGCACAAAATCATAAAAGTTTATACATGATAAAAACTTTTAAAAAAATGAAACCGCTGAAAAAAATAAAAAGCAAAAAATTATATATCTTTTGCTTTATTAATCTTAGTTCTTAAACGGAGCGGCACGTGGTGTTGTGACCGCAAAGCGAGTGAATAGCGACGAATGCATTTAATTGTTAGAAAAAACGAAGAAATTATTGCCCTTCGGGAGGTTAACCATTATTACCGGAGTCTCCCGGGCAATCTAGGAGGGTTGGGAACCCTAGTTGGTACCCTCGCAATGTTTATTTACTGTCTATCAAAAGTTTAGAACGAAAAAATGTGTCTTTTATGATTTTACATACTTATAGTTGAGGGTTCTTCAATGTTTAATGTTTTTGAAAGTCATCTTTAGCTGTTGTTTAACGTTTTTTATGATGTAAAATCAATAGATTCTGCTGTCTCGTCAAGCTCACTTTTATGTGGAATACAGAGAATTCTTAGAGTCGTAAATAACAGTTCAATACGCGCGTTGTTATGTATATAGTATATCGTTAGTTGTTGGCGTCCCCATGAGCTTATTATCGACGTTTAGGGTAAAAAATCTGGGACCGTGAGATCTGAGATTGCGTAATATTTTCAAAGAACTCGTCAGTCATCTGTCCGCCGTGTTACGACACCAGATTGTTGACGAATGCCGCAGTCGGCGTATAAGCACTGTCATACATCGTGACGATATGCCCAGGACTCTGGAATGCACATTTAATGCCATGAGTAGGATAACTTTCATTTCTTATGATTAAAAAAGCATTTGTCTTAATATAATCACTACTTAGATCTATTAACTAGCTTTTGCTTAGGATTTAACTCACAGTAATGTATGTAGATTTATAACTAGGGAATACTACTTTAAAAAAAAGTGCACTATATACTTCTCTGCACATCTATCGTGTGAAAAATTTCCTGATAGTTTTTTTCTGCAGACTCAGACACAGTTACTAGCTATTCCCGCGAATTCGAGCGTGTGGGACCCTGTGTAAAAAAACGGTGGTTAATAAAATCACCTGAATGTATAAAATCCATTCATTTATCTATTTTTCTCCCGTATTTAACTCGAGCCATTCAAATTACAATAACTTATGATAGAGTGAACTCATTTGAATGAAACCAAAACTAAATGTCACTCAAAGTTATGGTTTATGATTTTCTTGATGTTTTATCGTGAACGCATTATTTTAGTAATTACGCGTGTTAGAACAAACAGACAGACAAACATTTCTAAGAATGATTGAAATGTATTTTATTACTTATTACAAGACACTTGCGACATTTTTTTTTTTCAAAATAATCTAAAAAGTACTGACACATTACATTTACATCTTTATTATATGTATATAGACGATGAGAATTTCTCTTTCTACGTTAACTTTGCGCAAGCATATCTCGCCATAAAAGGGTTTCATTTTAAATGAAACGCTAGTAGATTGTCGGGCAAAATAAATGAAACTTGGTCTTGTAGTATTCTTTATAAAGCAAAATGAAATTTGAGATACAACTGTGTAAACTTAATAATAGTCATTTATTTAGACAAAGTCATGTGAAAATTTCTACTTGGAATTATTATAGAGTAATGAATTTAATTTTTAATTCAATACCTGTAAACGAGAAATTCTTGTATATTTTTATATTTGTATATATTCAGGATCTCGGAAACGGCGTCATCTATTTCCCTAAAACTTAGTATGTAGGTAGTTTCGGGGACGATAAATCAATCTGGCTAGATTTTATTCATAGAAAACTTTTTAATTGAGTTTTCAGGTAATGAAAAAATATAGTTAGAATATAAAGGTAAATTTCGCCGGCGCTGTCAAAACAAAAATAGCTCAGTTGGAAATCGTTTGCTTTAAAAATACGTGTAGCCCCAGTTCTATTTCGAGTGACAACAGATATATATATATATATATATATTGTAGAAAAATGTTATTCTATAAGGCAAACCTAACAGTTTATCTTAATTTTAAAATGTTTTTTAAAGAACCGAGCTAGGTTCAATCGACCAGGTACTATGTACCTATATTCAAAAATTATTAAGTCCTTAATATTTCGTACAATAAGCCATGTGTTTTATCAAACCATAATAGTAACACTAATTGACAGGAAATATTTTGTAATAACAATGATTTCAAAAATCTATTAAAAAGTATTAAAGTACCTAGGCAAGTTATTTATCTCTCGTACCATGTACATAAGCGGTGTGTTGGAAGAACATAATGATATCACCGATTACCAGCAACTATCAGGCAACAGCCCAAGCCGAGGTGTGCCGTGCACCCTTGAGCTAGTTGTCAAATAAAATTGGCTGAGTGCCTTATGCACTCGCCTTTGTCCGGTGAAGCTGTTAAGACCTTGCTGGGTCAATAACGGAGTCAGATCAAAAAAAGATTACCATATTTTTCTAACAATAATGTTTTTTTATCAAATAATTATTATGAAGAAGTCTTTTGTATATACACTAGATGAGTTATTTATGAATCCCTCATACTATGTACATAAACGAAGCGTTAGTAGACTATAACGGTACCACCAATTAATTACCAACAAATACTATTTTTAATAATAATTATGTTTTTTTTTATAAAAATAATATTACCAAATAGTATTTTGTAAATGCCTAGATGAGTTATCAATCCCTTGTATAGTAGACATAAGTAGTGTACACACGTCAGAATCACTCTCTAAGTTACCGATTTCACAGCGCGTCGGTATGTAGTTGCTCAGTCCGAGCGGTGAAAGTGTCTGCTACTTCGCTTAGTACGCGCCTCACTCACTGTGTAATATGTTATTTGGCATTACTAATTAGCACGTGAGATGTGTCCAGCGATCGAGAAAAGCATAGATGTTTATTATATATAATCATTAGCAGTAGCCGGCATCTTTGAGTACTTTTATATTTTTTTATATATTTCGTTGATTATCTTAATCGTTTTGTGATATTTCAAAGGGACTAGGCCGCGTTTTTGACGAAAACTCCAAGGCGGCTTGGCTTTTTCCGACACTTCCAATAATTACCGTTATATTTCTTACAAAAAAGTCCTGACAAATCATATACCTAAATCTCGGAAATCACTCTATCGATGAATGAAAACCGCACGAAAATTCGTACAGTAGTTTTTGAATTTAACGCGAACAGACATTAATACAGACGCGGCTGTGGATTTGGTTTTATAATGCAGTGATACTGATAAATTAGTAAAAAGATTTTTAAACACATTTGTTTTACTTTGAAACTCAGTTTAATATACCCAAGTTTAAAATTAACAGATTTACACGAGAACTTTCATCACCATTTTCGCTACTTTAGGGGTTGATAAAAAAAACCCTTCGTTAGAGGTTACCTAGCGCATAAAAAAACTGCATAGAAATTTTCACGGCGTCAGCCCTGGTTGTTTTTTTAATGGTCTTGGTGGTCTCGATATGCGTTGATGTATCAGTCAGTCAATTATTCTTTTATATGTTTTAGGATGGTGTTCTTAAACGACAATTTTTTATTACGTGCCGAAGCAAATATTTTTTTGGAAAAATATATCAAATTAAAATTATCTCAAACTTTAAGCCTTAACTTTCGAGTACTTTTCCAAAACGTGAAATTTGAGACACAGAAATTATGGTCAAATGGTAAAACTAAATTTTAACAATATCGAAACAAAAGGCATCATCAGACTGTTTGAAATATAGCTATAAAGATTCACAGACTCTAAACATATAATGGCGGAAGTAAAATAAGGAAAGAAAATGTAGTGACATAAACGTACGCCGTTTCTCTCCATATCTCTAATGTTATGGAAACGGTGCTGTTTCCTAAAATTCATAAATATAAAAACGAACACAAGAATATCTACGTTTCGTGTTTTACCAATATTCTTCTTTTACCGGTTTCTTAGGATATTGAGCTTTACGCATATTGATGTCGAACCTTCAATATTATGAGATCTCAGCGGTTTCCGTATATAACTGCCTAAAAGTATGGCTTTATTATGATTTTCTTATTTATTATCACACATAAAAAAATGATACACATATTTCTGACTTCGCCTTCTGTAGATTCTTCGGAGTCGTTGTTTTTAGGGCAATCTTCATTTACCTGGAAACAAACTAAAAGTAGTAAACTAAATGGTAGTGCCACGCTGAAGCTATTACAGGTTTCAGCATGAATGGGTCTGCTCGATCGGGATAGTACCACACCCACAGAAAACCGATGTGAAATAACAGTGCTTGAATTGTTGTGTTTCGTTCGGTTAGTAAGAGCGCTGGAGACCCACCTCCCCTCCCTTCCCCTCTCCTCTCCCCCTCCCCGATTCCTCTATTCCCCCAAACACAGGTTGGCAACGGACTTGCGACTCCCCTAGTGTTACTAGTGTCTATGGTCGGCGGTGATCACTTTAAATAAGGTGACCCGCTTCTTCGATTGCCTCCTATGGTATACAAAAAGACCACAATGTCCTAACTATACCATACCGTGAAGTTGTGGAACAGTTAGCTAAGAATAATTTTTCATTCTTGATAAACTGGGTCCTTTAAACGGAATGTGAGAAAATATTTTGGCCGTCTGGCAGGATAGTAACCGAAAACTAACCTTACCGATAATGGATTGGTGGTATTTCAGCGATGGCTGCTATATAAGGCATAATGCTGTCCCATTGTCATGTCTCTTAAAAATATATAGCACAAAACTTCGTAAAAAATCCAAACACCATTCTGTAGAAGATGGTAATAGTCGCGGAAGATGGGTATTACAGTTTAAATCCTCAACTTAATTTATGAGTTTATGCGCGAAAATTGAAGCCATTGTGTTAATGAATTTTAAATATTTATTAGTTTTATTTTATTTTATTTTATTTCGGACGTTTCCAATAAATTTTCAACTATCAATCGTTTGATTTTGAACACTGTTCATATTTATGTTGCTATTTTCATTGCGATTTTTTGTATTTAAATTATAACATCTTCATTATTTCTCTTATGTGTAACCAACTAGAATATCTATGTTCAAATAGAGGGATCAATTATTTATAGGTTTGCCCCAGAAGATACCGCAAATTGTAAAGTGTATAATATGTTTATTACCAAATGAGTAGTCTTTGTTACTATTTCAATTTTTATTTTCTTTTCATTCCATTTGATTGCAAGATGTTTTTTTGCTCAATTGTCGATGTAATTTTGATTTTCTTTCAAAAAGTTATAATTCATATTGGGCTAAAGACGATTTTATTTTTGTCACGCGTACTAAACGTGTAAACTATCCTGGATATCCTGGATCCTTTTAAATTTAAGTTAACGTTTCGTTTTCTCCATTCCCAGAGTTTTAACAGAAAGCAACACATATTTCCATACTATCGAATCGGGAAAGCAGCGCGTCGTGACAAACAGTCCAAGATATCGGCTGAGGTCATTGATGCCGGCGCTTTCACAATTTCACTTGTAGACTCTAACAAATTATGTGATCGAGGTATTAATATAACTTTGCGATGATGTAATTATGCTTTTACAGCTCTTTAGTTCTGAGTCATTAATTCTCTTTAGTCAAGAGTACTTGTTAATTTTTTCATTCTTTTTTGATAATCAATCTTTTAGATTATTACTGCCAATGTGTAGTTAATAATATTACAAGCGTCGTGTGATTATTTCAATATTCTAACGAGATGGTGACTCCCTTGTTAGAACCTTCCAGGGAGTTTTTGTGGCATTACAGATTTTTTTTTTTATTGTAGCACGGCAAAGTGACTGCACTATGCCTGATGGTAAGCATAGTACAATCCAAAAATAATAGCGACCACCGATTGACACACTGTCCATCGCCGGTCGCCACTATCATGCCGGCCTATAAAAAGCTGGATATGCACAGGCTGATCCCGAAACGCGACCCGTAGAAGCGAATCACTATTACGGGCTTTTTCGCCATATACATGGTGGTTGCGACTCAGTCGGGCTGTAAAACCCTACCACCCCGCTTGCGCCATTGCCTCGTTCGTTATTCAGCAGGGTGCACCACGTGCAGGTGAGGTTGGCTTGGGTGTCTCAAGTCTTATGATGTTATTCGACACCCCTTATACCCCAAATTTCATGCTCCGTGGTATTATTTTCCATTCACTTTACTTATGCACAATAAACTAACCATATTACGTAAAACACCACCAAATTTACACAATATAGAGTAAAGTAACAAGATTATGAATAAAATATAAAATCCACTACGCGATAGACTAAAATACCGCCAAAAACTCCTTCATTCTTACATTTGTACTTTACATACATACTACTTTACATTTGTTCTATTTTTAAACAAAAAAAATACACTTTCATAGCAAAATCGGAAGAATACTTACATTTGACTGCGGTCATACCGTCAAACTACGAAATCAATTGAATATCTAATATTTAAAATTGCCAAAAAATATGATATACCTAGATTTACTATAATTACACATAAATAATAACAATTAGAGAAATTTACAATAAACAAAATGACAAAATGAAGATAACTCTACTTTGGGAATAGACTGATATGTTAAAACCGTTCTGAATTTCTCCCTTCTAAAATATTTCGCATGTTTTATGTAACTAGTTTCTGCCCGCAACTTCGTCCACGAGGAATAGTTACTTTGGGCTAACACTAACACGTAGCGGAAGCTCTCAAAAGGAAAAAATATTCGATTCTGAAACATTCTCCATGGGTATTCCGCTCCTATTGGTCTTAGTGTGATGATATACAGCCTTCCTTGATAAATGAGCTATCTAACACTGAATTTTACAAATATGACCAGTAGTTCCTACCCCTTACAACCTCACAAATTCATAAACTTTACCTCTTTATAATATTAGTATAGATGGCTTGCAAATTCGATACCTACAATGATTACTATTCACTTTGTGTACGTGGTTTAAAATTCTTAACTAATTTAAATCAATTGCATATGTATAAATACATATTTATTCATAACTATTTATTTGAATAATCATAACTATTTATTTGAATAACAGATGAACAATGTTATCTATAATTGTATCAGACTCAAACCGTGACTTTGATTAAGTACAGCGACATCTATTGTCGGTTGATTCAAAACTTTTATACAATGTAGATGAAAGTATGATTGTCACTTAAATATATTATGAATTATACTTAACTTTCGTTAATCATTGTTACGAATCACGATCTTTTATATCATATCCTGACTTCATTATTAGATATGACAATTCATTTTTTATGAAAGTTTATACAGATTAATCGATATTCTTAAATTTATACAAGGCTTGACTGAAATTAGAACGATGTCAAGAAGCCCCTAGTATGCCGTATCAAGAGATTTTTTAAATTTCGATTGCTGTTGACTCGGTATTTTTAAACAAATTCTATATAAAATTGCGTAGAGACATTAATATCAACTAGCTTATGTCCGCAACTTTGCTCAGTTTAATGTAGATTTAACTTATTTCTCGCAAAACACTATTTTTTCAAGATTGCACTAGACTTGATTTCTATGCCCTTGTCTACACCCCCTACAACGTGTTTGCAAATATTTATTATCATAGGTTAACGCATTAAAACATAACAGACTCAGTCTCGACTACAATATTAGTTAGGATTTTTGTATAAAATGCCTCATATTAGTCAACTTAAGTTGGACACTGAATATATATATTTTTAAAAAACCCCGTTTAAAAAGAAGCAACGAATTTCAATAATATATTAATGAATTTCATTTGTTAAATTTATTGTTCCTTTTATATTTTACGTACTTACTTACTAGCTGAGTTGACCACGCGTTGTTGTGGCTCAGTTATTACATGTTGAATTGAAATTATGATAAAGTATGTGGTATTATGAGGTAAATAAACATTGTTGAAAAAACACTCAAAATTAAAATGTAACGCCACCTATAACATATCTATAACATCGTCTTAAAGTTTTTTTGTTAACAAACTAGCTTAAAGCGCCATCTGTTCGAGACTGATGAAACTTACAATTAATAAAAATAATCAACATTGACAATAATTTAATTTGTAATTAAAAATATTGAGGGCATTAATCGTAATATAAATTACCGTATCTTGGAATTTGTATCAAATTTTACATAAATACCAACGTTCATTCGGAGTTGATCGTGGGCAAACATTATAACACTAGATTTTTATATATTTAGATGGAAGATTCAATAATGCGTTTCACATATTTATAAGATGACGCTCTTGTTATAAGCGTGGGTCGCTGATGTTTGTCTTACCAACTGCATCGACGTCGGCTTTCTCCTTATTTGTTAAGCATTTAAGTGGGCTTGGGTAAATCAGTACCACGGAAATGTTCCTATCGGTCTTAGCGTGATGATATGTAGACTATAACCATTCTGGACGAATGAGCTATATAACACTGAAAGAATTATTCAAGTCGGACCAGTAGTTCCTGAGATTACCCCCTACAACGTCACAAACTCACAAACTTTACCTCATTATAATATTAGTATAAACTAGCTGTGTCCGCAACTCCGTCCGCGTGGAACCTAACGTAAAAAAAAAACAGTGAGTAATAGATCATTCAAACGTATTAAGTACATTTACTTATCGATTTTTCTCTCTTACTTAAGTCGCTTCGTAATTAAAATTACAATAACTTTTGATAGAGTGAACCGATTTTAATGAAACCAAGAGTAAATGCTACTCGAGGATATGGTTTATGGTGTTTTTGGGTTTTATCACTAACGTAATACTTTAGCAGTGAGGCGTGTACAAACAAACAGGCAGACAGACAGGCAATTTCTAAAAAGGATTGAAAGTATATTATTACTGATTCCGAGAAGCAACATTTTTTTTTCACAAAATCTAAAAGTACAGACTCGTAGCATTTACATTCTTATTATATATATATATATATATAACAATATATTTAACAATATGTATTTTTGGTTAATTAGCTTTAGCTAAAAATTGTCAGATTTGGAATACATTTATGCGGTCTTGCAACACATGTGAAGGTGGGCCACATCACCCTCTAATGTCATGTGATATTGTCAAGCACGAAAACCTGTACAGTGTTATTACAAAAAGTTAAGTACTCCCTTTAAAAAGGTTTCGTACTAAATGCACTGCGCTCGCCCGTGGCAAGTTCGCGTTATTCTTTTTTCGCAAGTCTAACCTAACCTAACCAAAGCGAGACAAAAGCGCAAGATGGCGATTCAGCGAGCGCGGTACTTTTAAAACGTAACCTTTTTAAATCAAGTATTCAATACGTATTTAACTTTTTTGTAATAACACCGAAAAAGTATTAAATAAATGTTGGTATGGGTAAATAAAAGTTGGTATTCAGATACATACATAAACAGAACATAAACTTCTTTTAAACTACGACTTCTAATAATGCTACAATTCAATACAACTTTATTCTGATAACAGAAGGTTACGTGAATACAAACTTGCAGATTTTACGGTTAACTTTGGTTTGAAAATCATAAACTTTACTATCCGTTTCCAATCGCCCTGGAGTGAGTTGGAACCTCACTTTACTGCCATTTTACGAGTTTCTGAACTACTTATGTCCTTTTATGTGTCTATCAACAAGTTTCATCATCGGTTTGTTTTATTTTTTTAAATAGAGACAAAATTTTCTATACCTTTATGGAACTCTGGATTCTTTTTTCTTAATAATTCAAAAACCTTTTTTTTATTATTATTTTTAACGAATAAAGCAATTTTTTGATAATGTAAATTTTGTAGGTGCTGGAGCTACGCTGAAGCTATTACAGGTTTCAGCATGAATGGGTCGGCTCGCTCGGGGTAGTACCACCCTCTCATAGAAAGCCGACGTGAAGTAACAGTGCTTGCATTGTCGCGTTTCGTTCGGTCAGTGAGAGTGCCGGAGGCCTATCTGAGTTCCCCTCGCCCTTCCCTCCAACCCTCCCAATACAGGCTGGTAACGCACTTGGGACTCCCCTGGTGTTGCAAGTGTCTACGAGTGTCTACGGACGATGGTGATCACTTAACATCAGGTGACCCGTCAGTTCGTTTATCTGCTATGACATAGAAAAAGGTATAACCGAGTAGTAATACAAAACAACCATATAATGAATATGTATGATATAAATAAACGCCTATTTACTATTATGAGAGAATATATGACAATATCTGAAATAAAAATAAATAAGTAAAATAAAAATGCAGATGAAGTTTCAAGAAAAGCTGGTTGGTAATATTGTCGTTAATTGCTGTCATGGACATTTATTCCTCAGCCAAATAATTTAGAAACGCAGTGCGCGACGTCAAGTTATCGTATTTTCTCTAAACGTCTCGTATTATAATAACATAAATGCAAATTTGAAGTACATATCTTATTACAACCAGACCATTCAACTTACCATGTAGACATGAGCTTATCTTGTATATGCATGAATTACTGTGATATGTGCCAAATCTCAATTACTCTATGGAATTATTATAATAATGCTAGTTACTCGCCCCGTCTTTGCACGCGTGTAATAACAAAGAAAATAGGTTCCAATCTTTCATTTACATCACGACGTGTACTGAAATATAATGACAATGAATATGAGTTAACATCAATTTTGTTAAGTCGAGTTAACTCACTCTTTATATAAGTCGTATATTATCAAAAGTGACTATCTACACTTCAACAAATTTTTGGCAAAATTGAAAAAATATTTTTTCTTCAATGTGTTTGCAGTGATAATTGATGTACAAACTGTATTTTAATCCATAGATTAAAATAAATAAAGATTATAGATCGTTTTTATTCAAAGTCTGCTCTCCCGACACATAAACAACTTATTTTTCTTAAAAAGTGTTGATAGTCGCCTATGATTCTATATGACTCATATGGAGATCTTGATGTGAAACATTCTTCATTGGTGCTCCGCTCTTATTGGTCTTAGCGTGATGATATATAGTCTATAGCCTTCCTAGATAAGTGAGATCTTTTACACTGAATTATTTTTTTAAATCTGACCGATACTTCCTGAGTTTACCACCTATTACGTCACAAACTCACAAATTCACAAACTTTACCTCTCTATAATATTAGTATAGATTAACGTTGTTAATTTACTATACTGTTTTCTTCTCAATCTCTTGGAAATTAATCAGAATACTAAGTTTCACTTCTCCACGTGTGAACTACACACAACTTTTTGTATGGGGTTTGCCAGAGTAATCTACCGATATTTCCGCGTTTCCTGTTCAAAAAAGATCACTACATTAAAGTTCGTTTTATAATTAAAGTTTTCAAAAGTTGTGCCACATGCATCTTTGCTTTGTCTAGTACGCGTAGATCCGTTTTTACCAGAATATTCCAAAATCAGTCGACGTAACTTGCATCACTCAGTGCGTCACTGAGGTCACTCACATCTAACTTGCGACATAAGAGGTCCGCGTTGTTAGCTTTCTATCTTCAGCCCAACATTTTACTGATTACATCCCGTTGAATTTATTCATTGTTATTACTCAGTCTTGTTAAAATTATACAATACTTATGTTAGATACACTTTTTTGGAATATTACCTGATATCCTTGCAAAGCCCTTTATTTAATTGTATACCAGATAAGTGCGCTAATCCGGCTTCTTAATTTCGTATTTCAAAATAAGAAGCGTGTAACAGAAATATGTAAATAATACATAAGCTTCCGAATAGTAAATTCAGATAATAAATATAAATAAATAAAGTTGAAGTGTCTATTTGGAATATCAGCGTTTTTATTAAATAGATATAAAGGTATACAATACTGAAAGATACTGACTGATAAATAACTGATTGATATAGGTATAAAGGTGTACGATACTGAAAAAAAAAGAACAATTTTTAAAATGTTTATATGTTCCTTCTGGATCAGTGTTCCCCACAGGGGGGCGAATTGATATTTAAGGAGGGCAAATTAAAAATGGACTCGACACGACTTTAACCCTTTCGCTTTGGGTTATTTAAATGCAATGCTAGATATCGGTGACAAATTTAACAGAAAAGGCAAATTCTTAAAAAAATGCCTTAAATAATTATTAGGTATAATTTCGTTTGACGTTACCAAAATATCAACTGGGTAATTAGAGTCGTCAAGTTAAGTAAGTTTTTCATTAATATGTTTTGAAATTTTACGTACGTAAAGGTCGTAGTGATTTCTTCCTAAAACTTATCATTTATATTTACTAAACAAAACAATTTTAAAAGTTTTCAAAAGGTTAAAAATGATGTATTATGAGTGGTAGTGCATACAAATTTTAGAAATGTTAATGTGGGGCATGACTTAAAAAAGGTTGGGAAACACTGTTCTGGATAATTTTCGAAACGATAGACCCAATTATTCATGTTTTATGAAAATATCAGTTTGTTTGTTTGTTACGCTTTCATGTCATTATCATGTAAGTTTCCATATGTTGTTAGATATATAAAAAAAGGTCATATGGTATTTATATAAAAAAAGTAGTATAGGATAAGTTAAGTCTAAATTAACATGAGTAAAACCGCGAGTAGAAATTACTACTTAAATAAAAACTCAATATAACACGATAACTTTTGTTTTGACATATCGGATGACGATACGGGATAACCAATATTTTATTACTTTTCCAAAGTTACAGCTCCCACCTGAATACATGACTTGAATAAATATAAAGTACATACAATCTTTTATACTCTGATTCACTGTTGTATTTTTTTCTATAACTGTATAAGGTTAAGCTTTTGATCAAGATGGCTGTTCTTTTAAAGAAGCTCGCCCGCGTAACCACAGATCACGCCGCCGTGGTCTGGGGGTAGATTTCGCTCCTGCACACCTGATTAGGCCTCCCTCGGTAGCGGCTCAAGTCTAGGTTCGATCCCTCGGCAGGGAACCCTTGAGTGCGTTACTTGCGCGATACAGTGACACAAAAATTTACATCACTGCTACAACACTATACGATCACCCCCACACACGTGCACGCCTACACGATTACACATGGAAGTGGAATGGTTTTATTTTTTTCCCTTATCGAACTAAAAAAAAAAAAAAAAAAAAACTAATTATCCGATAATAAATATATGGAGGGGTTGTTGAGACGTGCATGCTTGGTACACATATGCGTCTTAACAACTCATACATATATGAATGGTTAGCTAGGTTAGCTGAGATAGGTCGCGAGTTTGCATGTAACGGGCAACAGTCAAGCCGAGGTGTGCCGTGCACCCTTGAGCTAGTTGCCCAAATAAATTCGGCTGAGTGCCTTAAGCGCTCGCCATTGTAGTTCGGTGAAGCTGTTAAGACCTTGCTAGGTCAATAGCGTAGTCAGTTCGAGAAAAAATAAAGAAAATTAAAGAAGCTTTTGCATTTAAAATCAAAACCAGTGTTACAGTAGATTATGCAGACAACTAACAGACACAATAACATTCAGATTTATGGCAATAATCTATCTATACTAATATTATAAAGAGGTAAAGATTGTATGTAAAGTTTTAGGGGGTAATCTCAGAAACTACTGGTCCGATTTGATGAATTCTTTCAGTGTTATATAGCTCATTTATCGAGGAAGGTTAAAGGCAATATGTCACCACGCTAAGACCAATAGGAGCGAAGCATTAATTAAGAATGTTTCAAAATGTTTTTTTTTTTCATCTTGAGAGCTTTCGCTGCGTGTTAGTGTTAGCCCAAAGTAACTATTCCACGTGAACGAAGTCGCAGGCAGATGCTAGTTCATTATATAAATATTATCTATTCGTGAGATTCAAACCTTCTATATTCAGAGCAGCGACGGTAGCGAGGTATCCGCCTTAACCACTGCACCATCTAGAACAGTCAAAACTATCTTGATAAATTTTATAGAACTTTTGTTTATTAACAAAGCTTCTTCTATCAATTCGAATCACGATTTCCGATGAATAACAATAAAAAAAAGAGACTCCAATATAAACAAGAAAATTGTTCAACGTATAAACACAGCGGCAATGTACATTGCGTAATGCTTAACGAAGTGGTTTAACTTCTTTCTTCGCTTAGAGTTCAACGACCAAAGACCAAGACTAAATAATTCGGTGAAAGTTATCGATAATTAGCATTCGGACGACGATGAACGAAAATTACGTCACTACTGCGACAATTTATCAATAAAACTATTTATCTATTATACACAGGAAATAACTATACTGGTTTTTGCCATATTTAACAAAAATAGATAATTTAAATAGGCATGGTATTATTTAAATGAAGCGATGTTCAAAATTACATTTAAACTGTGCATCGTTATTCTATGTTTTTGTTTTAATATCATATAGAAGGCAAACGAACATGCGGGTCACCTGTTGTTAAGTGATCACCGCCGTACATCGACACTAGCAACGCCAGAGGAGTCGCAAGTGCGTTGCCAGCCTGTGTTTGGGGGAATGGAGAGAAAGGGAGAGGAGTTAGAGGAGAGGGGAGAGGAGGGGAGATGGGTCTCCGGCACTCTCCTTGACCGAACGAAACGTAACAATGCAAGCACTGTTACTTCACGTCGGTTTTCTGTGAGAGGGTGGAGCTACCTCGGACGAGCCGACTTATTCATGCTGAAATCAGTAATAGCTTCAGCGGGGCTCTACCATGTTCAAGCAAATAGGAAATAAATTCATACAGATAATAGCTTCTGCCCGCGACCTGATCCGCGTGGAATAGGTTCTTTGGACATTTACGTAGAATGTGAAAATATTTTTAAGTAATACATACATTAACCCCGAATTTTAAACATAATTTGTTGGTGCTTCGCTCCTATTGGTCTTAGCATGATTATATATATAACCTATAGTCTTCCTCGATAAATGAGGTATCTAACAATGAGAGAATTTTTCAAACCGGATCATTAGTTCCTGAGATAAGTGCGTTCAAGTACACAAACTCTTCAGCTTTATAATATTATTATTGAAGTATCGATTATTTAAGTTCGCCGAAATACAGCAATAAATGTTACGCAATTCTCAAAACAATAATATCTATATATAAAACACAAACGAAGAAGTTAAATAGATAAAATATTGAGTAGATCCGACAGCGTGAGGCATAAACGGGAAAGCCCAATGACTACGTAACTGCAAAGTGGCGCGAGGACGCGTCCATAATGCATGCGTCGGCACACGCATGGAATCCTCATTAATGTGTTCTCTTGTTTCGGCTTGCAATAAGACGTGCTTCATTGGACGACACGCTTAGTACATGGCGCAATAATATTGACAACATACTGGCTGTACTATGAAAAAGGTGTACATTAGGGGGCTTACGTTACCAACGCTAACTATACCATCAAAAAGACATACAGAATCCGCGATGGGAAAATTAATGATCATGGTATAATGATCAGTTATATTGACTTTTATGTAGATTAATATTACCCTTTGCAATGATATTTTTTATATATCTCAGATTTTTAATTATGCGTATCAAAAAAAAATTGTTGACATCTTTGATTTCTGTCAACTGTCATTGTTAAAGTATCAAGAACAGGTAGGATGGTACAGTCGTCAATATTTTTGACCGCTCTGAATATAGCTGTAAATTTGGGCTTATGCGTTAGTCAAGAGTTTAATACAAAACCAAGTTAAAATATTATTATAAGAATCTAAAATTGGCATATATTTATTTATTCTGGCTCAACGACATAACACAAATGAAATTTGTCGCCTCATTAATTGGTTACAAAATGATAGAAAAAAAAAGACAAAAATAATTTGTGGAAGTTACTAGAAACAAAACAATTAAGTATATTATAAATTTTACATGCAAATCTCATTTTTTTAATGTCATCTAAACAATATTAAGACCATTTTAAGTCTTGCTTATCACTGCATATTTTAAATCAAAGTCCACTACATACACATGTGCTGTGTGTCTGTTCCTATAAACTATAAATATATACAATTCCCTTGCGTTACTATTGTATTCTCTGCACATCATGTATAATTAATTAACCCTTTTTTTTATAATATCAAAGGAGGCAAACGAACTGGTGGGTCACGTGATGTTAAGTGATCACCACCGTCCATAGACACTAGCGACATCAGGGACGTCGCAAGTGCGTTGCCAGCCTGTATATGGGAGAATGGGGAGGGGAAGGAAAGGGAAAGCAGGATAGAGGAAGGGACGTGGGCCTCCGGCTCTCTCACTGACCGAACGAAACACAACAATGCAAGCACTGTTATTTCACGTCGATTATCTGTGAGAGGGGTGGTACTACCCCGGAGGAGCCGACCCATTCATGCTGAAACCAAAAATAGCTTCAGCGGGGCTCTACCACCTACAAATAAACCTACCTTCAGGGAAGTTGTCTAGATGTTACACATATACCTAATACATATTTTTATACCTAAATTTGTGTTCTGCACAACAACATTCAGGGCGGTCAAAAGTTTGACGAGGACTGTACATGTGTCCAAAACACTGGGTCATTTATGGCATCACATTAGTGTCTTCTGTCTGCTGTCGCGCTTTCACGCTAAAACTACTGAACCGATTTAAATGACATTTGGTACACAGATAGTCTAGAACTTGAGAAAGGACACAGTTTACTTTATGTTATTCAAAGTTTGTAAAAGTTTTACCCGCAGTGGTGTAAAACAATAGGAAATAAGGGATGAAAACTTGTTTCAATGAAATGAATGAAAATGTAAATTGACCAATAGGGGCGAGACACAATGAAAAATGTTTCAAAATCGTTTTTTTTTTTCCTTTAGAGAACTTCCGTTGCTGGTAACCCAAAATCATTATTCCACGCGGACGAAGGCCCGAGCAGAAGCTAGATTAAAATGTTTGTGGTTTCTGCAAACACGTAACTCAATACTTAATTAATATATACATATTACAATACAATTATTTGCACTCTGCTTAAATAATATGATACGCTAAATGAATATATAATTATAATTTAGCACCAGTTTATATTAGTTTTGCTTTCAAGGTCGAGTTATCCGTGTTTGGATGCACTTAGAATTTGTACGGGTGATTCAGACAAAGCCATTTGCACTTTTGAATATTAATTATGTCGACCTACGTACATATTAATAATGTTATCTTTATTTATACATCCCACTATTGGGCAAAGATCTTCTGCTAAAGGAAAATCGAAGGCAATAAATCGCCTACGCGGGACCACACAATCAGCTTCGTACTTGTAAGATTTACTAAGTATTTTTATCTTACATTTACCTATACTATTATTAAATAGACGTACTCCATAAAAAGTTTATTTAAAAAATCTTACATTTATAGAAAGATACATTATCAGCGAGTAACATGTTCTGAATTTTATTTTTAAAATCTATACTAACGCGAGTGAAACCGCGTGTAAGTGCTAATTTATAATATTCTTTTAATCGCCTGCTGAAAATATAAAATTTAATAAAAAAGGAGCTCCTTTTCTTTTTTTTCTTTTGAAACATAGGTAGCTTCTTATAGAGCAAGTTATAGTAAAATTGATGGAGTCTATGTATCCTGGATTTACCAAATCTTAAGTGTTTTATTGCGATGTCTAGCGGTGTCTATGACTTCGTCCGCGTAAAACTTAATGGAAAAAACAGTGATTAGTAAACCAATTTTTATCAACCCAAGACTAAATGTTACAGGAGAACATGCTTTATGATTTCCTTGGTGAGGTTTTATCATGTACGCAGTACTTTAGCAGTGATGCGTGTTCAAACAAACTGACCGACTGACAGATAGACAGACAGACATTTCTGATGAAGATCAGAAATTATTGAAATGTATTTTATTACATACTAGCCTCTGCCCGCGATTTCGTTCGCGTGGAATAGATACACTAACACGCAGCAGTTCTGAAAAGGAAAAAACATCCCGATTTTGAAACATCGTTCATCTGTGCTCCGCTCCTATTGGTCTTAGCGTGATCATATATCGCCTATAACCATTCTCGATGAATGATCTATATTACACTGAAAAAAATTATTCAAATCGGACCAGTAGTTCCTGAGATTACCCCCTACAACGTCACAACATCACAAACTCACAAACTTTACCTCTTTATAATATTAGTATAGATTTCAAGACACGACGTGCAACAATATTTTTCACAAAAATCTGAAAAGTACCGACAAGTTGTATTTACATTCTTATTATCGGTATAAATCTAAATATTTGATTCAAAATTTGTATTCTCTATTTATGTTACATCTGACATCACAATCTAAGAAACATCCTTTATGACATAGGTATACATTTTTTTAACTATATTTTTGGCAATCAATCTTTCAGATTATTACTGCCATTGTCGCGTAGTCAATAATATTACAAGCGTCGTGCGATCACTTCAATATTAAGCGTCGTGTGAATCAATATTCTAACAAGATGGTGGATCCCTTGTTAGAACCTACCTGAGAGTTTTTGTGGCATCTCAGAATTTCATGTTCCGTGGTATTATTTTCCATTTACTTCACTTATGCACAATAAACTAACAATATTACGTCAAACACCACCAAATTTACAAAACATAGAGTCAAATAACATAAGATTATGAATAAAACATAAAACACAATACAGACTAAAATCCCGCCTAAAACTCATAGGTATATTTATTTTTTATTTACTTGTTACAGAGGAGTTCTGTGTAATGCAACAATGTCGGCGATGTCGGTGAGGGCGGCGTTGCTCTGCGCATGCGCATTGCTCCTGCATCACGGTAAGTTATTTTTTTCAACAATTTTTTAATAATAGCACGGCATAGACAAAGTATATTTAACTTCGCAAAACCTCGTTTAATTTATTATACAAACTAACACATAGCATTCAGGCCCAAGTGTAAAAAAAATCATCACCTAGAAGACCAGTGTACAATATGATGTACATTCAAGTTTTATGGATTTTGCTTTAAATATTTTGCATCAACTGTAGTCTCATTTAATATTGTGATTAATGTCATGTGATTCAACAAAAGATTGTCGAAAAACGTTCTTCTATTTAAAACGTTTAGGTGGTAGAGCCACGCTGATGCTAGTACTGGTTTCAGCATGAATGAGTCGGCTTGTCCGGGCTCCACCTGACCCACTGAAAACCGACGTGAAGTAACATTGCTTGCATTGTTGAGTTTCATTCGGTCAGTAAGAGCGCTGGACGCCTACCTCCCTTCCTGTGAAGGATTTTATTTATATATGGTGATTATGGTTCTATCAGATACCGATTCCTAACACCCGTTTGCCTATTCGAGAACATCAGCAGATCTAAGAACACGACAACAAAAATGTACTACAGTGTTGGATGACCAATTGCAAGACACTTAGATTTATTAATGCAAATGATATTCACAGCAAGCGCCGAGCTCCGAGGCAGATGTCCGGTAGAGGATGCACCATGTCCTGCGAGGGCTACACCATGCAGAACAGATGATGATTGCGGAGAAAAGATATGTTGCAATACAGCGTGTGGGCAAAGCTGTATCGATCCACTATTTACTGGTAAGCAGGATACTTTTGTATTTTACTAATAATTTCCCACGATTTTCTTATATTATAGCCATACATATATATAAACTTTAGGCTGAAGGAAAAATGTCAGACTGTCATACAAACTTTCAACACCTCTTTTGTCACTATGTTAGTTGTTAGTTTCATCCGTAGTTGATAGTTCAATCCAAATTTCTAGAATTCCATTATCAATGGAAGCCGGGAGGCAGTACAAGCTGTGTGTTGATATGTCAGTTTAGTTATACTTTGATATATACAGATTTTAACACTTAATACATTTCAGCGTTGGCCATAACCTGATTTGTTCCAACGTGTTCCAAGGTAATAAACATGTTAAGCGCACAGAAAAACTTGCTCTAAAGTACTGCTTCTGGAAAATACCTGTGCTTGATTTTCAACTTCAGAGGACATTAGAGAAGTCTAACCACTATGCTATACTTTCTTCATGATGTATTCCTTCGCCGAAAATTACAACCCATTGCCCATTGCAGCCATTCGACGAGGCGGCCAAACACGTTACAGATGAGCCAAAATCGCTTCTTATACTATACCACAAAATATTACGTGAAATATAACTTAGTTTGTGTTACTATAGATTTGACTTATCCCTCGGAAACAGTACATCTTTTTGGGAAGATAGATACCCTGTAGCCTTTTCTGTAGCCCTAATAGCATGTATACAAAATTTCATAAGGCCTACAAAGGATCAAAGGATACCGATGAAATTAAAAGACCTGGTGTACAAGTACATCATCCGCCAGTCTTGTTGTACGGCAGCGAAACATGGCCGGTGCTAGACCGACATGTCCAGCAACTGCACGTCACTGAGATGAAAATGCTGCGATGGATGTGTGGTGTAACGCGAATGGATCGCATTCGCAACGTACACATCCATGGTAGCCTTGGAGTCCGTAACATCACAGACAAGCTGCAGAAAAGTTGTCTCCGATGGTACGGCCACATAAGTTGCAAGCTGTCAGATTACGTCAGAAATAGATGTTTCAACATCACTGTACAAGGCACAAGGTTTCGCGGCAGGCCCAAAAAATGCTGGCTGGACATGGTGAAGGCGGACATGAAGGATGTCGAAGATCGGGCAAAGTAGGGAAAGTTAACTAAGAAAGCGGATCATGACACCAAGCCGGGAAAACGTTAGAAAGAAGAAGAAAATCCACCATATCGTGTTCCAAATTAATATGAAATATTTAGATGACAATCAACGGTCCTTTGAGATGGTTAGCTGTAATTTATACTACTATTCGTAGGCTGTGAAAACATAAAGCTTTCAACGGAGCGAATATCCAGAGCCTTGGCAGCAGAAAACAGCAGAGGTGGTAGAGGACGGCTACCGTCGCTACGAACACCACGCTGCAGAATTTCTGACGGTGAATTCGAAGAAGTGCAATGTGACAACGAAATCGTGAGCTCGTGCTGGTGCGTCGATTCTACTGGTTTTGAAGTGAGTTAACTTTATAATTGTTAATAAGTTAATAATAATACCTGTCATTAAGTATATTTGATGAAAGTGGTATTCATAATCTACCACACGATTTCCCTGAAATTCACACATTCTGTAGACGCCTTGATGCCAACTACATGCAACGTAATCGAATCATTTGGTAAATTTGCTATTGTTTACCAGATCCCTGGTACCCGTGCTCCAGCTGCAGGATTAGTGAACTGCACAAAAACTGCACCCTGTGCGGCGCATACGTGTAGGATGCTTTGTCCACTTGGTTTCGAGTTGGACAATCGAGGTTGTCCGCTTTGCAAATGCAGAGACCCGTGTGCGTCCGTAACCTGCCCGGGACAGTTATCATGTCAATTGGAAGAGACTCCTTGTTTGAAGGCACCATGCCCACCAGTGCCAACATGTAAGTTAACCCTTTATGAGATAAGATTATAAAATTCTTTTTACGTCTACTCTTCATGAACTATCCTAATAATAAATATACTGCAGAAACCTGCATATTTGGTGGCAAGTTTTTTTAATACATTAAATATGGCATTTCTTTCTTAATGGAATTTTGGTCTTCTTTGACACGACGTCTAAAGTACTATAGTTTTAATTTGACTTCGTTTAAAATACCAACGTAACCAACTTTAACTAGATTAATTATTGGTGGTGTTTTACGTAATATAGTTAATTTATTATGCATAAGTGAATTGAATGGAAAATAATAACACGGAGCATGAAATTCTGAGATGCCACAAAATCTCCCTGGAAGGTTCTAGCAAGGGATCCACCATCTTGTTAGAATATGGTTTCACACGATGCTTAATATTGGAATGATCACACGAAGTTTGTGATATTATTGACTACGTGAGAATGGTAGTAATAATCGGAAAGATTGATTGCCAAAAATAAAGTTAAAAAAAAAAAAAACTAGATTAATTTTCAGCATGTTCTAACCAGGGATATATCAACGTAGTTTGTATTCTTTAGTCACTGTGGAATATGAAATTGATATAAAAATAACTATGTAATTAATTCATTAGAACTTTAATATTATACGTCTCTATTATGATATTGTTATACCTATATTTCGACAGAAGTAAATAAATGTATTGAAAATTGGGAAGATGAATATGATTCCAGAAATTTTAAATGTAAGTATTATACTTACATCCTTTAACCAATGGTTTCATTTTAACAGGCAAAAGAGGAAGAAGCCTTCAAAATATTTGCCCAGTTGGAGAACCACTACTAATTTCAGAAACAAGTAGACCGTTCCTTTGCGGTACTGATCCTGGGAAACCTAACTGTCCACCATTATACAGATGTCTTGTTGAATCAGGTAAATTATGATAGTCATCATCATCATCTTACCCTTATCCCACCTAAATAGGGTCGGCACATCACTAGTCCGGTGAAGCTGTTAAGACCTTGCTGGGTCAATAGCGTAGTCATTTAAAAAAAAAAAGGTCGGCGCATCATGTTTTCTTTTTCCATTCTCTCCTGTCAGATGTCATCTCAGCATTCACACATTTTACGGACTTGTTTTTCACACAGTCCATCCATAACTGTTTCGGTCTTCCTCTACTCGTATACCCGTTCACTATCATACTCAACACTTTTCTAGGTAAATTATGATAGTATCTCTTAGATAAAGTACCTATAGTTCGATGAAATTGTGAAGCTGAAGAAAATTCATGAGTTTAAAATCATCACTAATTTCGAAAAAAAGGTGTTCATTTTGAATGCTGCAGAATAAGTTTAACATCTAATCCCAATAGGCTTATTGCGAACTATCTACTGCATTTAAAAGTCAGTGACCTTTAAGAACTATGAACATCTAATAAATCGTTCAAAATCAGGCGAAACTGTGGTCAAATCTCAAGCAGTATATTTTTGATTATGCTAAGGATGTACGATAAAAAACATAAACTAGATTACAAGTTCATTGTAGATTAAAAAAAGTATATAAAGTTAGGAAGCATCTCAACAAGGCTAATTTCGATTACTATACAATTTTATACCATAAAAACTATAATAGTATATAAAAATAATCTAAAATAATTAGACGGCACGTAGTTTTCTGTTGGTAAAAGCACTTTAAAATCGAGTGGAATATGAGATTAATCTGCAGTTTCTCAAGCTAAAGTTTGACCACTTTGGCATTTTCAGCTAGTTGTCATCCGACTGTAAGGCGTAAACTTCTCCCAATACCTGGATAAGTTATAAAGATATCTAAATTATAGAGGAAATAGCAAAATAAAGCTAAACTAGCTAAGGTCATCAATGGTTTTGTTTTTATTGTTATTGAAATATTAACCCGCCCGATTTTTACAAAATTCTATTAGCTCACTTGAATTGATCACTTTTTTATTCACAGGAAATGATTACGGTGTCTGCTGTCCTGCGTCTCTGGAGTTGCAGAAGGCTGGTACTTGCCCTGCACCATCGGCCAACGAACTGGATTGCAGCACACCATGTGCCCACGATTTAGAATGCCCTTCTATGCAGAAATGCTGCGACGGTGGTGAATGTGGCCGTCATTGTACCCTTCCCCATAACGTGACAATGTGTACTCAGCAGAAAATGCTCGCAGAGCTATTGGTAGTTAGTGAAAAAGAAGGAAAAGGTTATGTACCACAATGTGGAGCTGATGGTTCCTTTATTTCGAGGCAGTGTTCGAGAAATGGATTGGTTTGCTGGTAATAAAATGTTAAAGTATGATAAAATATTAAGATTGTTGCCAAAATTTGAATACATAAAAAGTGTAAATAATTGGGATCTTTTAGTTATTCATACTTTCTTGCCAATGATATCATAACGTCTTTTTACTTATAATTGGTTTCTTGCAGCACTTTAAAAATCCCATAAGAAGGAACTTAACAAATCCACCAATAAGTTTTATTTTTAAAATTTAAATATTTAGAATTGAGTTGGAAAAGTTACGTAATGAGTCATATATATTACAATGTTATAGGAAATTTTATTTTAGTTAACGACAACTATGGTAACTTCAATACAGAATTTATTTTAACAGGTGTGTTGACACTGATGGAAATAAGCTCCGTGGTTCCATGGGACCTTCAGCTAAAGTCCTCTGCTCTCCTACTCCACTATCAGCTCGTAGTGGCGCCAGAAGTTTAAATTCCTGTGCAAGAGCTCTTTGCGCAAGCGTTTGCGAATACGGATATAAAACGGGACCTGATGGATGCCCCAGTTGTGAATGCGATGATCCATGTGCTGGATTCCCATGCCCCGATAATGAAGAGTGCGTGAGAGTGAAGGATGCGGAATGTTCTGGTGAATTCTGTACTGGATATCCTGTTTGTGAGTGTCTTTTGGTCATCAATCAATTGCCTAACAAATATATTAATTGCTTAATTCTTTATGTTAAATAATCCTGTCAACCAAGCATGGGAAATAGCTTACTAATACGAGAATTAGAGGAAGAGTTGCAACATTCATTGAGAAATAATTTTCTGGTGCAATTTTTTTTTACTCGAAATGACTACGCTATTGACCCTGCAAGGTCTTAACAGCTTCACCGGAATACATTTTCTGGTGCCAATTTATCTTAGTCAGATCTTTTAGAAAGTTTTTGCAGAGTTAAGTGGTTGTAATTTAATCGCTTTTTAAACATTTGAAAAATGTTTCTAAAATATGTAACCCAATTAAATCTTTCCCATTTTTTATTAAAAGACGTTCCAAGCAATTGTACGATTTGTTCACTTACTTATACTGGAAGAAGTCATTCCAAGGGATAGAATTGAGTAAATGATATTATAGGTTTATCTTTTAATAATTAACTAATTTAAATCAGGTCGACCAAAAGTGTCTTACGAAAATCCATGTGAAATCGGAGTACCCGCTGCAGATGATGACGGTGCCGTAATTTCATGTGGTGCAGAAACTGATTGTCCCACTGGACACTTATGTACTCGCACCAAACGTAATGGCAACGCGCTTTGTTGCCCAGATCCTCGGTACACCGACACCTCTACAGAAAATGATGTTATGGAGGTACGCCTTCCACTTCTTCTAGAATCCATTCTAGGTTAATTTATATCCACTTTTTGATGGATGTCATTTGAACATTGTACTAAGTTTTGTACTCTTTCAGAAGCTATATTCAATTTAATAAACTTAGCAAGAAAATTGAACTTCCCTTTTGAACTTTGTAAGTTTACGTCAATAATGATTCTTGTAATCCATTTTAAATTGAAATTTCGTTTATATATGTGGTGTATTCGCATTTTCCAGATTAGTTTCGAGTCATGTAATCCCGAAGCTGAATCCCTTTGCGGGTTTAACTCAACGATCAGTTGTCTAGAAGGTGATTGCGACAACGATCTCGTCTGCTGTTCGAGTTCAACTTGTGGTCCTATTTGCGTGGATCCCGCCAAAATGCGTCTTCAAACGGATAGAGTCGACGAAACCCCTACCAGTTCGTACACTATACCTTAATGCAACACTATCTTACTATACGTTATAGGCTTCAACGTTTATCTATAATCTCAACTGATGTTAAATGAATGTGGTCTAGGACCATATGTACGCGAAAGTTATAAGGGCATTGCTTCTCAAGAGCAGCTACCTAACAGAACCTAGCTATAGGTGCTTAGGCAGTAGTTTTATAACTTGGGTTTTAATGGATTTAGAAAAATTGTGCTGTGATTGCATCATGATGTTTTCTTCAACAAAATCTCGGATTAATTGATGGATTCCGAAAGTGGTAACCACTGAGCAATCAGCACTTTAAATCTCAGAAACATAACTTTAAATTTCCTTATTTCAATAATAGAAAGGATTGTAATTGTGTTTTCTTTTAATCTCAGTGTGTGAATATCTAAGAGATTTCGATGAAAAAATGGAAGGCACCGTAGACGGGATGAAGTTAGCACTACCATCGCCATCGTGTAAGCCGGATGGTTCGTTCACGTCCCAACAATGTGCAGACGGCCGGTGCTGGTGTGTCGACTCGTTCGGTACTGAGATACCTGAAACCAGTACTCGAAACGCTTCCTCCGTTGATTGTGACAAGTAAGCGTTTATCATCTTTTTATACAGCATTTACCAAGCTGAAGGAGGGTTTAACTCTTTCAAATTTATCGAGAAAAAATGAGGTAACACACTTACGTAACAATTTCTGGTTATATCTCTTTCCTGTAAATATTGGAAGTGATTTACATTACTTGCTCGAAAAAGCCCAAAGAACTTGTAAATGCGAGAAAGATCGTAAAAGATAAAAAATGTTATACGATATACCTATGAGATCTAAAGATGTGTCTGTAAAGTCAGTAGAGAACGTAACATAAAAAAAATAATTTGCCTTTGTTGTATAGAGATAAATACGTCTCTTGATCATTCAATTCTATTTTAGCGCACAATAGATATATGAAAGCTTACAAAAAAAACTATCGTTTTAGAGTTCGCGAAGAATTGTCATGCTTGGAGCTGACGTGCCGTATGGGTTGTGACTATGGTTTTGAACTCGGAGCAGGCAGGTGTCCTACGTGCCGTTGTCGCGATCCTTGTGCTGGCGTCACTTGCCCAGTAGGACGATCCTGTGCTACGGTCGATGTGGCATGTGAAGCGGATTACTGCCCTCCTGTACCTGCATGTATGTTACGTATCTTTCTATTAAAAAGTAAAATACTAAGAGACCATCCAAGGAGTGCGTCACAATTATTTTGGGGAATATTGTAGTTACAGTTGAAATTAACAGTTTTAGTACTTTATATACACACTAGCCTCTGCCCTTGACTTCGTCCGCTAGTAATAGTTACTTTGGGCTAAAGTGAACATGCAGCGGAAGCTCTTAAGATGAAAAAACATACCGATTTTGACACATTTTTTATTGGCGCTCCGTTCCTATTGGTCTTAGCGTAATGATATATAGCCTATAATCTTCCTCGATAAATAAGCTATATAACATTGAAAGAACTTACTATAGAACTATAAAAGATTTCTGATAACAATTTAAAATGGCTACATCAAATAACCTATTATTTTATTTTATTAGGTTTACCAAAGAAAAGTGGGCAATGTCCATATTTGGTACCTTCGAATGGGGCATGTGAATGGTGGTGCCGCAATGACGCAGAGTGCGCTCGCGGTGAACGGTGTTGTGCCACCGGCTGTGGAACGGCTTGCACACCCTCTACCCACCACTCTGCTTGCCAACAGAGACGGTAAACCACTTAAGACTTTATTAGTGTTAATGTTCCATTGATGGACTCAAGCTTATCTGAGAGATGATACACACATAAATATCATGGTAGATTATGACGTAATAGTGATTTTATATTCGATGGAGTTCTAACTTTGCATTTTCTTCACACTATAAAATCATTCTTAGATAAGTTTCCTCGCGATGTTTACTACACTATCAGCCAGTAGTGTTGCTAATTTAGAGTGATAAATGCACGCAAATTCCGAAAAATGCGTTGGTCCATGACAGAATTCGAATTTCCGGAGATGAAATCCACACTTCATTACTCAAACTGCTCGGCCAATATTTTGATTGTTTTAATTAGTAAGAACATGGTCTTCAGATCTGTAGAAATTGTGTAGGTGTAAAATATTTACGTAAAATTTTATAGTTTGAAATAATATTACTTTGATTGAGTTACGGTCTGCGCACAGTCCGGTCAGTATGCTTGCGTCTTAAACAATAGACTCGGAGAAAAAAATAAGTCAATTAATAATAAACCAGTCTTTTAATTGTGCTAGTAGCAGTATCTACTAAGATATCGGAGACATTCTACAACCTTCTGTACTTATTGAATGGAACGTACGCTTTACATGGTTCATTTAGTGCGCATTTATTCGACATTTTCAGAGTGCTAATATTACACACGGCAGCCGAGCGCGGTAGCCCACCAGCATGGTCATGGGTTCCGGAGTGCAAGGCTGATGGTGCATATGAACAAGTGCAGTGCAAAAGATCAGACAATACCTGCTGGTGTGTCGATTCTGATGGGAATGAAGTAAGATCAAAACTAAAATATGCAAGCTAAAATAACAACTCCGAGAGAACTTATAGCGATGCCTACTTTGTTTTATTTGTACTACTTCGATTGATTGATTTACATTATATAGAAGAAATATGAAGTTATTAAATATTATTATTAAACTAGCGGGATCAGTAGAAGTTATTCCGCCCGAATTATAAAGTAAACCTTGAGAAACTATATACCAAATTCTTCCTCATGTATCACTTTTCTACTGGTGAAAACCGCATGAAAATCCGTTCAAGTAATATTTCAGATTATCGCGATCGGACAGACAGACAGATAAACAAAGAGGGTAGTGGACTTTGTTTCATACTGTTATGATTACTAGTATTATTAGAGTCAGACATTCTAATAAATTACGTCTCTCATAAATCTTTTTAGAGTTTAATATAAGAAAAGCTTACAGTATTACTATATTATAGGGATCTTATATAGGCATGAATTTATCTTAAATCTGTATAGATGTTATGTTATACATATAATATAATACGTATTTATATTTATGTTATTCAGAGCGATTAAGATATTTGGCGAGAATTGTAATTTCGATAATCTAGAGTTTCAGTAGTTTTTTTCTAACGAAACGATTAAGAATATGTAAATAAATTAAATTTGCTCCTCTCAGTAGATAGGAATGACGTCACGGTAACAATATGAATCCGACCAATGAGACAAATTGGTAACATCTTGAGGAAAACATAACAGAGTATTTGGGAATTATATAGTACTCTTAACTGTTTTCGTCAAGTTGAAAGATAATTGAGAGTTAATCGTAACATTTCAACCATTAACGTCTTCGTACTAAGTAGAATTGTAAGTAAGTTATTAAGAAATATAATTTTACAGATTCCAGGAACTCGTGCCACAAATTCTACACCAAACTGTGAAGCACCTACCAAGTGCCCCGACCCTGGATGTGATGAAGATATTGTATGTGCTCACGGAAAAGAACTAGACACTAAAGGCTGTCCCACTTGTACGTGCAGAGATCCTTGTAATGAAGCTAAATGCAGACCTGACGAGACTTGTGAACTAGTATCTTTAGACTGTGAGGTAGCATTAAACAATTTTATTTCTGTTATTAGTCAGTTTTTTTGTAGTTTAATAGTGTATATTTTTCAAACAGTAACATTTTCTCAATTGCAGGGCGAACTCTGTCCCCCCTTAGCTCGTTGTTCCCCATCTCCACAATGTCCAGGGGAAGTGGAACCATTGCAATCACCTGAGGGTGGAAGTCCTCTGATATGTGGACCTAATGCTGCATCTTGCCCATCAACACACGCGTGTCGGTTCGCGCCACACGACTCAAGGCTTTCTGTATGCTGTCCTAAGCCACGTAAATATTTTAAATACATATTTTATGATTTTAAAAGTATTCATGAAGTAATAAATTGATTAAGCAACAGAAATGGTAATTAAAGGCCAGTTAAAACTAAACGTTTAGTTAAATTTAAGAACTGTCATGAAAAATAAATAAGAATATGATTTTTTTCAAAAGCTGTTTTACAAATCTGATTTTTTACTAATTGAATTTGCTCTGATATGGTGTTAGGGTCTAGTAGAGCTAACTAATTGAAACATAATCTTGTATGAATATTATGAATAAATTAAGTCTTCAATATAAAAGCAATCCTCAAATTGTATTTTTTATCTTCGCTTATTTACAGGTACTGTTTGTTTTGAGAGCAAAGACGAGGGGACATGTACTGCGAGCTCCATTTTGAACACTACGCGATGGTTCTTTAATCACGAGCGTAATCGTTGTGAAAGATTCCGATACTATGGCTGTTCCGGTAACCACAATAATTTCCGTTCTAAGGAGGAATGCAATATCGTGTGTCCAGGTAAAGCTTGATTTTATATTAGCGCTTACCGGAATTTTTCTAGATACTTAATAACATGTCCAAAAACATAAACTTGCTGTTGTACAATAGGTATGAACTAGGTATAACAATCAATCAGGCTTACATTTTTTTTTAATCGTTTGGCTGAATATCCAGCTTTCGTAATCTTCGATTGTTTGAGTGCTTTCTTTGTCACAGCGAAGTTCAATTTATATAAAACAGTGGAGCGGAAAAAACATTTATCACTCTTTAGAACCACTCGTGGAGCACGTGCAGGGGAATGGCACGTACATTTCCTGCAGACGCTAGTTAGACCAGCCCTCCATACCTACATTAATTACGCATTACTGTCTTAAGATATTTAATCTTATGTAGAATTGGAGCTCACTATTACAGGGTTCGCTTCTACGTTGCTCGAATGCCAATTTCTTGTTCTTTTAGATGATAATTTTATTTTTCTATGTTCTATATAAGTTTAAGGAATCACTACAATTTCACCTAATTTTAAGAGACGAGTTCGCTTCATACGTTTATTAACACAATAAATCTATAGGACTAGCTTTCGAATTCAACTGGCGGAACACACTTAGATGTGCTAAAAATAAATAAACGGTTATTAGAAGATGTCCTACCTCATTCTTACAATTTTTTTTACAATGTTTTCCTTAATCGAAAACATAGGCTATTTGAAAAATTGGACGACAAAACCATAGCGCATTAAGTAAATATCGTCTAAAATAAGAAAAAAAATAATAGATTTATTTTAAAAACAGGAAATACAGCAAGACTGATATACCCAAAGAAACATCCCAAACCGACATCAAACTCTCAAGGCATGTTGTATTCTGATAAAGTAATCTGTGTCTTTAAAAGTTTCGTTTGTATTTAACTACACGAAAACCGAGTTCGCACCATAATTACACTCTGAAATGCATCACACATAAAAATGTTTCTAACAGACAGTTACAAAACTCATAAAGATCACATTGAAATATTCCTACACATAAATACTCACTTCTGTATTTTTCATTATTATGACAATAATAATTATTAAAATGTTCCGTGCACTATCATTTTATCTGCAAAGTTGTTACGATCTCACATAGTCCATACAGTTTGCGGCCATGGTGAAGACAATTTAACAATACACCATTTTCTGGTCTTTGGATAACATTTTAATTATACAATTATCAAGGTTCATGAGATTACATTGATTTTTAACAAAATGTCATTTTTAGGGATTTTAAATCATAAACATCATTCACCGCTTGACTGTCATCAAAGTTAATCAATTGTGTATGTAATAAAAAACCTTTAATGGGCTAAGATGAAGCTAAAGTTAATGTTGTACTTTTTATTTATCTTCCAGTTCTAAGCCCTTGTGAGAGACTTAGAGAGAAGAAAGAATCAGAAGCTGAGAAGTACGGGAAAGGGACTTTCATACCAGTTTGTGACGCAAGTGGAGCTTGGGAACCTGTTCAGTGCATGTCTCATATAGGTAAGCTTAATTTATCAACTTTAAATAGCTACGTATAAATGTACTAAAACAAAACCGATTTCTTGAGTATTACCAGTAGATTTAGACAATAAATATAACTAGATATATATTTTTTATTCACTAATTCGATTGGAATTCTACATAATTACTGACATTCGTTTAACTAGTTATATTATTATTCATGATATATCAGGAAACTACGCTGTCTTATGATTGCTAATAACAAACCTACATGCAAACAAGATATACACAGGCTGTTGCTTTTTTATAGATGTATGCTGGTGTGTTAGCGCACGTGGTGAACCCCTGAAGGGTTCGTTATTGCGCGGAGCCAAACCCACCTGTAACTTCCGTCAGGCTCGAAAATGGGTACAGCGAGACCCTCTCGATGAACGAGCTAGAGCTGATGAAGGTATGCTTTTTATAATGCCAACAGCTTATAAAACGAAAAGTTAAAAATTATATTGTATTGTATTGAAAATTCCCACACTTCAAATGCAACCTTTCTTTCTTTCATTTTTCGTAATATATTTATATTCGTTAGATGTAGGTAGCATTATGGCTTATAATCAATGATGACTGGTTACTTTCAGTATTAGAAGAGCTAATTAGACAAATGACAGTATATCGTGTGGACGAATTTGATGAAGACGAAGAACTAGATGATATTGAATTGCAAACTAAAGCGACTAATAATATTGATTCAGTAAAAAAGGAACTCTTTACAAAAACAACTATAAAAGAAGAACCACTGCTCCTCTCAGAAGTAGTTGAACCGAAGCCTGCTGCTACTACAAGAAAAATGGACAAACCGTTGGAAGTTGAAGAAAACATAGTTTTCAAAAGTAAATGTCAAATGATGCAGGAGGAAGTAGAAAATGGTAAGGAAAAACGACAACAGCATGCAAAGAGTTATGCCCTAATAATAAGTAAAATATCTTTGAGCATGTAGTAGATTTCTCCTAAACTAGTCATTGTAAATTCTATAAAACCGTAGGATTACTAGCAGTATTTCAGTTTAAAAAAGTGACCCCAGACCTGCTATTCAAATACTTTGACCTCGATATCGTTAGTATTGTCCTTGCTAGCGTTGCACTGACAAATTATTTTGAAGATCGTTAATGTCGAAATTATTAGAACCAAGGATTTACAAATTCAAATCCAAATACACACTTGCGGCTTTAAAATAAAATTATTGCATTTATAAAATTAGGAATTGAAGGTTGGAAGCCATCATGTGAATGGGACGGTTCTTTCTCGCCGAGACAATGTTTACGAGGAAGATGCTGGTGTGTTGATGCAGCGGGACAACGCTCAAGACCTGCCACCCAACCTTGTGGTTAGTAATCATTATAGATGTTTTTATTTTTTATTTTATAGGCATTTAATAAGGCATAGTGTGGCATAAGACGATAAACTTAGACGGAAGTGTTTTAACTTATGGATAGTAACTAGCCAGACGGACTTAATTTTTTTAACTACCTCAATTTGTGTTGTATTTAAAGCCATTATACACGTATTTAGAGGAAGATATTTCTTGATAGTCGAAGATTCTGCCCAGTAGATTATCGATCCCCATCCACAATTTTGATATAACATTTACAAATGATTTTTTCTGATTTGGTGCACATTTACTGTCTTATATTGGTTTCTATCGGCTGACTGGGAAAGAAAACATCGCGAGAATACTAAAACTGTCAAATATTCTTGTTACACCACCATAAGTGAAAAAAAAATGTAGAACTAAGAGGTCTGCCTTCGAAATCATCAATATGTTGTCTTTGAACCTGCAGTATGACGGCAACGTAAAATTTACAGCGTCTATTAATTCATTGCGAAGTTTGCAAAGAGTTCGAATTATTCTTGCCCAAACACTGATGATCCAAATCTGCACAACGGTTATAGAAGCAAGCAATAAAACAAATCAAGTAGATATGAGTAACCATAATTTTATTTAGCCACATTTGGGGAAAGAGATTCTTAGACTAAAAAAACATTTTTGAAAACATGACATATATAGACTAATCCCTCAATTAATGTTCTAGGAAAAACTCAAATAGAGTCGGCTACATTAGAACTGGAACTGATAGGTGCGGATGAGAAAACGGCACAACGAGCGTCTGCTGCTCTGAGAGATAGACTATCCGCACTTGGTGCGTCTGAGACAGTGTCTCGCAGCAAGGAGGGTGATGTTGTGATATTACGCGTCAATTTGTATGGACCTAAGGCTGTCGATCGAGTTTATTATATTGAAAATTTGGTGAGTTTTATTATATCATTATTTTTTAAGTAAATCCTCTTATGGCACGGTACGAAAAAAAGCCAAAGAAGTTTCACATCGTCCGCGTGTACACACTGATTTTTTTTGTTGTATATTTTTCCCCTTACTTCTTAGTCCCTAATTTGGATGATACCTTTTCTATCCAAGTTGAATACTTTTAAATCCCACTAAGATTGTTCAAATATTAATATAACTGTAGAATGATTTTTAGCACATGAAAATATTATATTTTTTTACTGATTCTCATTAAAATGTGCTATAAAGGCTGTCAAAATTAACAATTAAATAGTAACTTCATTCAATAAATACACATTTTACTTTTTTCTTTTATATCTGTCTTACTGTCTGCAACGCTGGAACCAATTTTGACAAAGCTTTTACTGGCCGATAGAGACAAAATATTACTTAGGCTAAAAACTTTATTACGTTTTTTCATAGACTCTAAGCACTATAATATTTTGTAAACAGGGTTGTAGCGGATAGTAATGATACAAATTATGAATTAAAGAAATCAATACAGCCCAAAATTAATTCAAATTCAACACCAATTTCTTTAATATAACTTTTTATCTTGTACTTCATAAAAAGTATATAATACAAAAATACTCGATCAATAAAAGTGTTTATTCCATAGATTGTTGATCTTAGTTACGCTGCTTTACCTCCTTTTCCTAATTTGACTAGAGGAATGTAATTTGTTTGTAAACATTTTTTTATAGGTAAAACAGGAAAAAGTAGCTGCTGTGTACAAATCAAAGGAGGATGGATTGCTGGGAGCAGATGTTATTCGAACTTCCTATAGACTGTCAGCAGAAATTCCACTCGCAATACAACAACGGGAAATTCTTAGCGAATCTACAGTAAGTTACGTTTATTTATTTAGATTTCAAATGACAAAATATTGAAATATGATAAAGTGTATTATACTATGTAGATTACTTTTTGATGTGATAGGCGGAGGTGATTGTTGAGGTGTCGACGTAAAACACGAACATTGGACTATTAACGAAATACTCAAAAACAATTACAACCCTATCTTGTAGGCCACTTGTTCTACTTACGTGGCACGCGCCGACGATCTAGTGCCTTTTGATAAATGTCGCCAAACACCGCGCTAGCGCCTAGTTGAATTTTTGGATTTTGTATTTAATAGAAATGAATATTTATGAGATAAACAGTCATTATTTTATGTAACTAATTTGTAATTTTTATAGCTTTTTCTTTTTATTATGCCATAACTGATTCCTGTTGTAATCTGTTATTTTATGCATAAACTCATACAAGACAATTTTGATGTTTCACATCTGCCAGGCGTCCCGTGACGTATCTTTTTCATTTATTTTTATTTTATAGGTCTCAGCGTCAACCTCATATCACACCGCGCTGATTGTTTTGGCCGCGACATCAGCTTTTATAATAAGCGTTCTCTGCGTCTTAGTAATGCTGTATAGGGCAAGACTACAACGCGAGCCTCAGAAAGCGGAACGGTTTTTACCACCCGCTCCTCCTGTCTACGTGCTCTCTGCCGACGAGAAAGCCGAATTGGCGCGCGTTTTACACGCTCCCCCGCCACCCGTACCGCCACAATCGAATGATGACAATAATACAAGAGTCTAATCGATAAATAACTCTGCCATCTTTTATAAATATGACACTTGCACCTTACATTATAATCAAAAAGGTTAATAACTTTTATTGTTCTACCTTATTTCTGTAACAATACACCTTAGCATTATTTTTACACAGTAGTAACGTTTGCTCAATGGTTTTTTAACATGCCGCGAATTTTGCTTTCAACGTATCGGTGTGTACACAACAAAAGATAAACGTTGTGCTGTAAGCTAAACTGAGACTGTAAGTTTTCGGTTCCATCATAATGATAGTGTCAACTTTATATTAGTAATGGCATATTCTATAAAATCATACTTATAAGTAAACATTTTCCATTTAAGTACGCTACTTGTTTAGAGAAAGTTTTGTAAATTTAGTACAGGTACTAAAGTAATTATAGGGTCCAAATAATATTGGCTAGTTTAAGTAACATAGATTTATTTACAACCTCATCTTTATACCGGCACTCTTCATATTTGATCCTTCATCCGTTTATTTTAAGTTATGTTGTAATTTTACTATAAAGTGTCGATATGAAGGTTAGATTGGAAAAATATATACCTGTATTTCGCCACACCTACAAGTTAAAAATGAAAAAGTTACGTAGCTTAGCAGTATTTATTATCTTTCTAGAATAAGTATATCTAAAGTGGAAAAACTTTACCACTGCCGTGACATTTAAAACGACAATTTGAAACAGTAGTAGTTTACGTGATTTTTAGAAGCCAGTTCCATATTTAACTCGGTAATGACGAAAGTATATTAAGTATCTATCAAATCTTGAAAGACACATTCATTTAATTAAATTTATTAATGATTAAAATTTATTCATAAGGTTTTAATTGAAATCGCATTCTATTATTCATTTACTATTTAATTTTATACCGAAATGTAAATATGTACTACGTATGCATTTCAAATGAGAAGATAATTGTGTCCGTGTCTATTTCACTCACTACTTGTCAAAATTCTACAGCCAACAAACTAAACATATAATATAAAGAAACAGTTTTCATTTAAATTATAGGTACTATAATGGAAAATGTGTGTTAAAAGCAGTATACATATGAAATATTATAAATCAATGTAATTATTTTATTTTAAATTAAGATTATAAAAGCTCGCCTATGTTCACAGTAAATATAATTAGCGAACGGCTGATAATTTATTTCAATTATTCGTTAATATGCCCCTAATTACGGTTCTAAATAATAATAAAGTTTTAATTACAAATAACCGTCTTTCTATGTATATAAAGAAGAATATTATTGTTTATATATAAAATGGTTGTTGGTATATGTGAGATCGGTTACCCAACACGATCCACCGTTCAGAATAAAAGTTGATACAACTCACTATTTTTTAATGAAGACTGTTTTCATTTTATCCATTTAAGTGTAACTCGCACTAAATAGCGCTGCAGTAATTCAACTTTTATTAAACCAATCGGTAAGAATATTAGTAATATAATGTGTGTAAATATTGGAACACGAATAATATAACGAATCGTATCAAAAACCTGGAGAGCCGTCGGCATAACCCAGAATTTTATAAATTTATGTCTGATCACATAACATATAAGCATAAATTGCTCATATAATTATTTCCTATCGTACATTTTGTATGCGAAATGAGTGGCAACATGGCGGTCTCATAATTATTTTCTTATTTGCATTGCATAGTATATACCTACATACATTGAACTGTACTATAGTATAAATATATGAAGAAGAAACTAAACCTTAAAGTTATTTTATTTATTCATTTGATTGTGCTAAATTTACAAGATTTGAAATATACTACATTGTTAAGTTTTGTATGTATAAGTATGGATAATTAAGCACAGAAACGCGCGTACATATTTTAATACGACGCACATTACTGCGCTCTTCTGGTTCCTTTCGTTGAGTCTCGCTCTTACTTACTCGTCACCTACTATTGTTTTTTAATATATTTCTAAGAGAAGAATATAGAGCCCTAAATATTTCCTCAAAGAACGTGGCTCGACGTAGAACTGATCTAGTCTATTTTCACTTATGTCAAACCTGTAACTATTTCGAAACGTGAACCAAGAATCTATTACATTTGTAAATATCTGATGAAATATTTATATATAAGATAAAAAACGTATTTATTTCTTTTATATAAACCAAAAATTGATTATTTTTAACGAGACAATGTCATTACATAATTCGAAAAAATAAAATAATATTTATATCTCATTAATATTACTGTTTAAACATGAGACATGTATAGTAAATTAAGATCCGCAAATATGTATTTACTTCAAATAAATATTTTTTGTATAAACGTTCTATTTTTCTTTCTAAAACCTTAAATTTCTTAAGAGAATAATTATATAAATAAATTTTAAATTAATGGTAAAGTTACATAAGTATAAAAAGTACATATATAAATTAATATCTACGATACTTTTTTTTTCTAAACTTGTTTTCGCAAAAGGGTCATTTGGAATTGGTAAAAGAAACGGAGAGAGAGCTGATCGCAATTTGATACGATTCAGTACTCACTCACTCCTTTGACGTGTTGCATGAGCGTAATTTTAAGTCACCAAGATTTGTTAGTCCTGATATAGCTATATACAAGTCGGAGTGAAAGTCGTGGTTATTTCAAAAAGATTTAGATGCAGGTAAGAGAGTCATTATCAAAGTCCGTTAAATGTCTTCAGATTAGCAATTACATGCTTGAAAAAACGATTAGATTGTAGACTCCTTTTGCATCAAGCCCAAAAGATCAAATGGACATGTACGGAGATTATCGCGGAGCATTATGTGCCCTAGTCTCTTCGTGCTAAACCTAGGGCAATCTTGAAACAAGTGTTCAAAATTTTGCACATACATGTTATCGCAGGTGCAGGTATTGTCGTCAATAATCTTAAAGCGATTAAGGTACTGTTACAATAACCATGCCCAGTTAATATTTGTGTCATATGGAATGAAAGTCCAATACATTTACGTAATTCTGTAATATTCTCCAATTTGGGAAAACGAATAATAGTGTATCTACCCTGAGGAGAGTTTTCATACCTAGCCTGCCAAACTGTAATGCTCAGCGCAGATTTCGCGCTTGGCGAAGCTCATCGGGAAAAATACATAACTAAGCGCAGAATGTAGAGCCGCAGCGTGTTTTGCTGCGATGTGAGCTGCCTCGTTTCCAATAGAGCCGGCGTGACTTCTGATACATGTCAGTCGAGTATACAATGTAAGGCATGCGTGTGTTGATGAGATTGTGTTTTGGAAACTAGAGGGTGTGTATTACTTCGATCATGCAAAGCCCCTATGGTCGCTTGCGAATCACAGTATATGGAGAGATGTAAATACGGATGATTAGAGTTAGCCCAAGAACAAGCTTTGTATAATATCTGCAATACTTGAATTCAATTTAGGAAAAATAAGGTTTCAAGGAAAAAAAGGTATATAGATGAAGTGTTTGTAATTTTTTATTATTCAGAAATTAGTAGAACATTTTAAAAATTTTTTTCCTCATCTATAATTTTATTTTCATTGTCCATTCCTCATACCTAAGCAAATTAAAGAAAATTTACGGCAATTGAACATTCATTGGCGAGTACAAAAAGTAGTGACAAGCTACTTTAATTTAATTTTATTTTTTACACATTAGTGAAAAAAAGTAATGGTAAATAAATAGATGAATTTACTATGTCCATTTCTTTGGCACGGTCCATGATCTCCTAAATGGCTTCATGGATTCCAGCATATGAACTAGTTTTAGTTTCTTCGAAATTGTTGGAGTTACATATTTATTTAGTACATAAAAGAAATACATACATACAAAAATAATTAATAAAGTAAGAGAAAAATGCAGTCTTAAACCCTTTTTTCATTAGAAGACGTCGCATTTAAAATTTAAATATCATACAAATTACTATCAATTTATAGTATTATTTTTTGGTTAGGTACTGCTCGTCGCAGAAAAACTTTTGCCAATATCACATTACTAAATGTACTTTTGGAGCCATTATTAAAATAATTTTACAATCACATTTTCTTCATATGATAAATCGACGCTTAGCAAACAACACCGCTTAAGTCCAACACCGGTGGTTTTACTTTTAAATGTTATTGGATAAATATTCTCATGACGTGTTAAGCTACATGTCATATTTTGAACGCTTCAACCAATTAAAGACCAGGCTTCCAATAACATGAAGATAATGCCATACAAAAGCAGTGCTATCACTCCCCTGTAAGATGAATCAAATTAGCTTGCGTGATGTTTTCTAAGCGATTATATCAAAAACCAATTAAGACAGGTTTTTATATTTGTGCAACACAAAATGAAAATTAATAACTAAATCAAAGTGACATCACTTGGTGATACCATGATACCCTTATAGAATAATGTCATTAATAACTGAAAAGATCTGACTCATCAGCCTACCTATAATTATTTAAGTAACAAGTGTACAGGAGTTTAAATAATTGTTTTATTTTAAGAGTAGAAAACAAATTCATGATCCATCTCGCCACTAGGTTTTTGTGCGTAATATTTCTCTTACTTATATATATAAAACAGTACGTTTTAAATTACTTTATACTTCAATATTAAGCATTTGTTTCAATAAATACTGACAGTAAACATTTCAATCCAAACATTTACCTGATGTTAACAATTTCTTTACTTTTAATATTTTAAAAGCAAAATAAATACAGTTAATAATATAGTACATTACTAGAAAGAAAATAAAATAATTTTATTGTAATATTATCTGCAGCAGTTAATTGTTTATGATTTTAAATATAAAGAATACATAATTGGTTAATTATATGAATGACATGTCGCCGTTGACATTTCTTTCAGTTGACAAGCAACAGGGGCCGGCCCTTTAGAAATTATTTCAGAATGAATCAGGAAGGCGTACTCGCGTGTTGCGCCGTATGTAATCAGAAAACGCATCGAAGATGCGCACGGTGCCTAAATATTTATTATTGTAATACAGAACATCAACGACAAGACTGGAAAAGGCATAAAAGTGAGTGTGCACCAAAGTCAGTAAAACAGGGTATTAAAAGTAATAATTCTGTTGAATACGCGGCTGTTTCTGAAGGTATTTTGAAGAAGGAGAAGGAATTAGTTATTGAGACCCAACAGAAAGTTTCCAAGGAAGGCAGTGCAGGTGAAATTAAAGTTTCCAAAAAATCAAAGACTAGAAACATTAAAAAAAGTTCAGTGGATGATAACATAAACGTTGTTAGTAAACAGAGCCCTGAAGTGACGAGCGGGAATAATAGATTACATGAAGACAATGAGGCGAGAAATACGAGACAGAACGATAACAGTGTAATATCTAGTGTAGTGTATAGTGACAAGAATGTGATTAGTGATAGTGCCATAACTTACGAAGGTTCCTCAGAGAAGGAGATCCTGAGCGAGTCTATACAACAGCTCAGTACAGTGGACTTTGCTAACCCTAATACATCAAATTTATTATCAAATATAAATACGACGGACATTAAAATGCCTGTGTTACCAGAACAGACAAACCGGGTGAAAGAGTACCCAGAAGCATCATTGAAAGGCAGTGTGGCGCCATTTAGTTGCATGCCAAATAGTTATTGCATGGATCCCAGTGATCCATTCTATGAAATTTGTCAGAGAGTAATAAGGGACATGACGCACTATGGTGTTTGTGTTTTGAACAATTTCCTCGGGAAGGAACGTGGACTGTTGGTGTTGAATGAAGTTCTTGAGATGTACAGATCAGGAATATTCACTGTATGTAATGGTTTTTGCTATTATTTCACAATTTAAACTATAATTCTTTTATAAATTAGAGCATTATGTATTTTATTATATATGGATTTGTAAGCTAGACTGGCTATTTTCTTATTGTTATTCTATTCTGCAGACTCTTGGTCCGCACCTTTTTCTTGCTTACATGTAGTGTTTTGTATACATAAAAAAATCGTATCCTTGAACATTTTTTTAAATTAGTAATTCATTAAATATTAACTGTTGAATTATTATTAACTATTCTTGGTTTAATGATGTTATTGTTTTTATAGCGCTTGCATTTCCATTCTTTATGGCCATTCTTAGGTTGTAATCCACAATATCCCATGCAGGAGTGTCCACAGTCCGATGGATGAACCTACTTACAATGCAATAAGTAGCTAGACTGGCTTACAAATCCATAATCTTTTCTGATTTTAAGTGATGATTTAATATATCAGGCCTACTTTCATATTTCACTTTGGCATTAAGTTTTCTAAACATTTTTGGCAAGAGTATTTCTCTTAGATTGTTGCATAATTATCGTTCACTTCTTAAAGTCTTAGAAATTACCATTTTTAGTTATTATTATGTATCCTCCTGTATATAACTTTTAGAATGTTTTTATCAAAACATTATTGCTTATTTCTTCTCCATTTCAACTTAATTTTTAGTTATCCTCTAAACTTTTATAACAAGAATGTACACTGTATAAACTGATGATCTTACAAGGGAACCCTGTAGGCATTAGCTGCACACAAACTTATTCTTGTTTTATCCTCCAATAATAATACTAAAGAATATTTTATACTATACAATTTTTTATTGTCACTACAGATCTATCCTTTGATTTATTACACAGGCATACATCCTATCACATGTATGACATATTCTTCAAATATTTTTTCTCTTTACAATATCAAAAAATAATTACAAGTAACAGTATCATAGTTGGTGTTATGAGAGACCTGTATCGGAATTTCTGTTAGGGGATGTTTGTAACTCCTTGTCCTTGAGTATATAGTGTCCTAACCTCTGCCTGCGACTTTGTTCACATGGAATGGGTACTTTGGGTTAACACTAATATGCAGCAGAAGCTCTCGAGAGGAAAAATAAACCTGATTTTTAAACATACTTCATTGGTGGTCCGCCCCTACTGGTCTTAGCATCATGATATATAGCCTATAACCATCCATGATAAATGAGCTATATAATATTGAAAGAATTTTTCCTTTATCCTAATATTTCTTTTATTAAAAAACTTTACCTCTTTATAATATTAGTATTGAGTCCAGTCTTAGATAGTATTTATATATTCAGTGTAATTGTTAAAATTGTGAGGAACATTTAAGAATTCCTATACATCTTGGTAGACCTATAACCTGAAAGCTCCATATCATTGATACATTAGCCTCTGAAACCTGATAAATTTAGTAAAATCCAAACACTCATTTCTAGCAATCATTTCTCGTAGTCCGGTGAAGCTGTTGAGACCTCTCTAGGTCAATAGTGTAGTCAATTTGAGAATAAAAAGTGACATCATTATTTGAATAATTAGTATTAAACTAATGGAAAAATTGCATAAAATCATGTAATTAAGTTTTTCAATTAGTTATTTTTATTCATGTATTGAATTTTCATTATTTATACTAAAAACTGATTAGAATGTTGGCCTTTTGTAATGGCACTATTCCTGAAGATATATTAAATTTATGTGGCTACCAAAATTTCTTTAAACGTTAGCATGTACTCAACATTTTATAATTTGTTAAATGTTGTACACTAGAATTTGTTTTCGATCTCAAGTGATACAGTTGAAATATAGAGAAAGTAATTAGTAAGAGATTTTCTTTTATCCCTACAATGGGAAATACCCAAACTAAAAATAGGTAGTCCTGTGAAGCTGTTAAGACCTTGCTGGGTAAATAGCATAGTCATTTTGAAAAAAAAAAAAAAACTAAAAATAGAAAAAAAATGTATCTCAATATGAATTTACAGGCAATTAGTATAAAAAATTCTGAGACTAAGTATTTTACTCTATTTAATGACAGATCTAACTTTGTTTAACTACATTTCTAACCACAATACACTATATTTTTTCTTATCTTAATAAATTTTAAATATGAACTTCATTTTGAGTTCAAGTCTCATTAATTTTATATTCTAAAAGATTCCATTGTAAGTAGTAGTGTTAGTGTATTTAATTTGTTATCTTTAGTATTATTAAATCTTTCTTTCAGATATTTTTGTATCGGTATCCAGGTGCCCCTACAATAATATATGTATCCGCCATATTCTATATTATTAAGTCCATAGTATTTATTTATATCTATCTTATTTGAGGTATTTTTTTTTTAATTGTAGTACGGCAAAGTGACTGCTCTATGCCTGATGGTAAGCACAGTACAATCCAAAAATAATAGCGACCACCGATTGACACTGTCCATCGCCGGTCGCCACTATCATGCCGGCTTGTAATAAGCTGGATATGCACAGGCTGATCCCGAAACGCGACCCGTAGAAGCCAATCACTATTACGGGCTTTTTCGCCATATACATGGTGGTTACGACCCACCCCACCAAAACCCTACCACCCTGCAATTATTTTGCAATTCAAATTTTCTAAACCTATTAATACTTGATTTATCTTTTATATATATTTTTGATAAATAATTTAATCTTATGGCTAAAATGGATTCCAATCCAAAAATGCAATCCATTTGATAATTAAATTTTAAATTTGTAAATAAATACTAGACCTTACAGATCCCTAGGAATCTTATCTTAAAACCTAATAAAGAATAGATTAATTAAACTATAAAGTAACAATACTAAAACCATAGTAGATTAGAATTTACAGCAGAATATTTATATTATATATTTTGTGATTCCAAAGTAAATAATGATTTTTTTTTTCTCGAACTGACTACGCTATTGACCTGGTAAGGTCTTTACAGCTTCACCGGACTACTTAAATAATGATATTTTCGCAATTCCTTCATTAATTGTCTAAACCACAGTTCTATCTATAAATATTCGTCAAAAGGGTTTTTACATGTAGGTGCTGCAATATATGTATATTATTAACACATGATGTGATAAATAGGATTGTAAATATAATAAACATGTCTCATAAGTTTATTTAGTAGGTTTAATGCAAACTGATAGTATAAACGGAGTCATTTTGAAACAAATTATATCTTCTACATACCTATGCATATACCTATATAAAATGATAAATATCTGCTTTTATATGTGCATCATTCAAAAATTACTCTATTTATTTTGGTAATTTTTTGTCAGTTTTACATCTTACATATTTAGCCCTTATCTGAAGAAAAAATTGACATAACAGTAACAAAGCTTAGAAAACAACTTTGATTTTTATAAATCAACATATTGGACGATGTGTTTTCTTGCCATAGAAAACTGAGGCAAGAAGTTTGGTTACAAGCATCTATATGTAAAATGTATTGTAGAGATAGTGAACAACATGGAAGTATTTTCTAAAAAAGTATATGGATGTAGGCAGCTATATATATATATATATATATATACATACACAAGTTTAATAACCATAAAAGATATTATATATAAGTATTGAAAAATCTAATGGACTAACATGCTAAGACTGTCGATCACTAATTAGCCAATAATCACCTCTTATTGATTTTTCTGTTAAAAATACTAATGGCTAGGTCAATATATTTGTAAATTAAATAATTTACCTGTCTTAATATTAGTGCTTGCCAATTACTAGACTTCAGAGCTAAGATGGCTCTGTACTACCATTATTGTACTCAGTGTCAATAGACTTTAGTTCGAATCTAATAATTTTTTTCTCTTATGTCTTTTCTTGATCATGTATATATTTTCTATATCGTGACAATCTGTTCATTTTACTGGGAACAATAAGCTATCCCAATGTGGGAGCCAGGATTGGATATAAAATATTTGTGTGTTTATAAAGACTCCACAGAGTCTACTATTTTCCAAGATGTGAGTGTTCCTAGATTTCTGGTTGGAAATACTGAATCTCTTTAATCCACAATGCTCCCTTCACCTTCCAGCTTCGATGCCAATATTTTTTTTTTTTTTTCGAAATGTCCACGCTATTGACCTAGCAAGGTCTTAACAGCTTCACCGGACTACTTAATATGTTAATATGTTTGGATAGTCTACTTTGATAATGTTTACTGAATTCAGGAACTTCCTGTTTGACAGTATTGATATTAAGATCCATATAAATGTATCTGCTGTTAATGTAGTATGTGATGCTCAGCATATTGCGTATTGTTTTGCATTGGGCTAAAGATCAGTAAAAGAAAACATTCTGATTTTTTCCCAACTAACGTGATACAAGTACCACCCTAAAGTTGAAAATCTATTGACAAGTAAGTCAATAGGTATATTCTGACAGCTGCACAAGACTCAGTCCTGTAAGTATAGTGCGTTTGCTATGTTACACCAAATAGTCATCTAAAATCTCTTAAGATTGTGGTCAATCCCTATATTTATTTATTGTTCACAAAACTGAGTTCAATGAACAGAAATGGATACAAACTCTACTAAATGTGAACACAACTGTATAAATTATGAAGAGAAAAATATGGTATTAAAGCTAAAAATAATTAACTTAAACATTTAAATAATAAAAATCCTAGTTGAAGCCAAAGAAACATTTAAAAAAATATCGAATTTGAAAGTAAAGTATTACTAAAAGAAAACATGTGATACAAAGGGTAATGTTGGTCTATGTTAGTTCTTGCTAATGGCAGATGAAATGTTTGCCAGTTCAATAAACGACTGCCTATACGTGGGACACTCAAGGCTATTCTTTGAAGAAAATCTGAAGATTCTGGGAACCCGTGTATCAATTTGTATATAAACATAACATCAGTCACCTTTCTACTAGTCTGTAATGGTTTCATCTAATATTGCTCTAAACATTTGGACTATGAGTATATATATATATGTATATAGTTAAAGGAAATTTAGCAATGTATTGCTATTCTCCACATGCTGGTCTCCACATAGACTTAGAGCATTTTAGTAATCTATACTAATATTATAAAGAGGTAAAGTTTGAGAGTTTGTGACGTTGTGGCGCTGTAGGAGGGAATCTCAGGAGCTACTGATCCGATTTGAAAAATAATTTCAGTCTTATATAGCTCATTTATCGAGAAAGGTTATAGGCTATATATCATCACGCTAAGGCCAATAAGAGCGGAGCACCAAAAAAAAAAGTTTCAAAATCGGGATTTTTCTTAATCTTGAGAGCTTCCGCTGCGTCTTAGCATTAGCCCAAAGTAATCTACGCGGACGAAGTTGCGCGCAGAGACTAGTATTTACTAAATTGTAGGGTACTGAATAAGTATCATTAAGTTTTTGTAGACAATCTACAAAGTCATACGGTTATGTAAGGAATTTTTAAATTATCATAGAATTTCTGTACTTTCACTTATACATACATGTTCGACCATTGGTTTATTTGCGTTTATTCAATGACATCTGAAACAAGAAACAGTCTTTATAAATAGATTGATAATTATCATTGGAACAATGGTCTCTGGTTACTCTTGAATTATTGTTTACTTGCGTTTTAAGAAGCCTTTATGTATAAACGTAATAATTTTTCCGATACAAAAATATTGTATCCTATACAATACTCTTCTTAGCCAAAGAAACAGGCAGACAAAAATTGAATTTTATGAATTATAGGTGTAAACATGTACTAGTATTCCTAATTACTTGGTAATAGCACCACATTCACCGTATGATAAATTAGTACATCTGTGTAAAGTAATTGATGGGATTGTCAATTTTATTGATCTCGTCACATTGCTATAAAATTTTTCAATGTCGCAGTATCTAGTATAAAAATCTGAATGTCTTTGAGAATCGCAGGGAAAAATTAAACACGACTGTAACCAAGGTTTGAAGCTGTTTCAACTATAATATTGCATTGGTCGTCTTTCGAACTTTTCGAAAAGTCAACGAGAAAGCGCTTATGGATATCAAACCTATCACCGGTTCGGAAAACAACCGAGTTGTCAAGAAGAATCGACAAGAAACTTGATATAGTTTATCTTTTTATCTATATAAATGAAATGATACAAGTCTGACTTTGCATCACTTTTTTTTTTTTTACTTTAGTTTTGGCAATTAATCTTTCAGATTATTACTGCCATCGTCACGTAATCGATAATATTACAAGCGTCGTGCATTCACTTCAATATTGCGTGGTATGAGTCAATATTCTAACAAGATGGTGGATCCCTTGTTAGAACCTACTAGGGAGTTTTTGTGGCATCTCAGAATTTCTTGCTCCGTGGTATTATTTTCTATTCACTTCACTTATGCACAATAAACTAACTAGATTACGTAAAACTCCACCAAATTTACAAAATATAGAGTCCAATAACACAAGATTATGAATAAAATATAAAATCCACTACATGACAGACTAAAATCCCGCCAAAAACTCCAACTTTGCATCACTTAAAAGCTATTCCTTAGATGTTGGTCAGTTTTTTTAATATGTCATGCACTTTGTCCCTATTAAAAAACAATATCACTATATCTTAATTAAATATACGGTTATGAAAATTTTAAGAAAATATGATCTTTGTAAACCGAGCACGTTCAGAGATGTGTATTTTTTTGTCCTGAAGAAATGGGGCAAGCAGCGTGTTGTGCATGCGCTGAACAGCACAAAGTTTATAACACCGTATTATAGTTCCATTCGTTTTTAGCGTATGCATAGAGAGGGGTGTTATTTCTGGACACCACCATCGTTCATATGTTCATGTTTAATTTTTTTTTAAAGATCTCTATTTTTTATACAATAAAAACGAAGTTCAAATTTTTCCGTTCATACGGTTTTAAGATTTTTTTTTTGATCTTTATATTTTACATGTACCCAACTTCAAGATGTTGTAATAAGTAACGTAAAATATTAGGAATGACTAAAATTGGTTAGTTTATTTTGAAATGTAACGACTCAATTAGTCTTTTGACATCAAACCCCGCTTTGACACGGTGTTTCATAACTTACGTTGTATCCGGCAAATCCGTAATGTCCTTTAATTAGAACTTAACACTATTACCTGAAAATTATTAATCATCGTACGAACCCTGTAATATAGGGTGACCAATTTGAGGTTGTTTTTGGTATAAAAGTTATGCCAAAGTATAATAAATTAGTAATTTGCATGAAGTATGGTTAATATAAAAACAAAATGTTATCATTTATTATCATTCAAGTGTGAAAACAATAGCAATACGTTTGACCCGCGCACTAATGATATAATTATGAGTATCAATGTTTTGATGTAATTATGAATAAATATACGTAGATTTTATACAAAGTATTGGTCCATTGGAAATGCTAAGAAGAATTTTGCGGATTTTATATATGCATCGCGGGCATTACGAATGCTTAGCATTTAAGAAATGTATATGTATAAATAATTAAGTATTAAAAAACCAGTCGACGCAACAGTTTTTAATCGACCTTATAGGAACTAAACTTTCCGTTATTTACTGAGGTGGATGCCTACATAGTGAAGTTTCAGTTGGTGGCTTAAGATTAATGGATACACACTAAACTTATTTGTTTATTAAGAAAGATGCCTACATAGTAAAGTTTCAGTTGCTTTTATCTCTATTTATAATTGGGGTTTGGTCACAAACTGACCATGTCACTTCAATAACACATTTTTGCGGTTTTTAATTTGCACATAACCAGCCTGTAAAGCAATCTTGCTTCCTCGGATTTTGGAAAAGCAAGGATGGCATTATATAAACCGGTTTTTTTTTTTCGAACTGACTACGCTATTGACCTGATAGGCCTTTACAGATTCACCTGATTATAAATAAGCTGTCGGATCTTAATGAGTCTTTAATTTTCTTTTCGTATACTAATCTTGGACCTTGGTTACGTGTACATTCTTTTATTATGTAGTATCATCGTCTACACTATTGCATATGTCACAATTAGGGGATGACTTCGCTTTTATTAAATACAAAAAAAAAAATCAATCGAGTTTATCCTGAACGGAGTCGAAAGGCAGATTAGTTCAGATCGACTGTTTCAGTCGCTTACTAAGATGAATGCTTATAAAGAATGTAATGCAAATAATTAATTTAGTGATATAGGTTTTTAAATTGCACGTATTTTCCTTGTAAATAAACTAAACTTACATATAAATGTCTCGTACACTGTAAATTTCATTAAATCGTTTTTATTCATATATAGATCTGATATCCGCGACTTCGTCTGTGTCCTTCATTAGCTGTAGTGTAGTAACCATATATACAGTAATCAGTAATAAGTCAGTAGTATAATATCCATATAACATGTTTAATTTTGCTAACATTTCCAGTTTTTATCCATTTTGCTTGTACAAAATTTGAAGTTCTTGAAAAACAATGTAAAATATTAGGAAAGATTAAAATTGGATTAAGCTTATTCTGAATGTAACGAATCATCCATACTAATATTATAAAGAGGCAAAGTTTGTGACGTTGTAGGTGGTAATCTCAGGAGTTACTGGTCCGATTTGAAAAATTCTTTCAGTGTTATATAGTTCATTTATATAGAAATGTTATAGGCTATATATCAGCACGGTAAGACCATCCCATAAATTCTTCTTGAGAGTTTCCGTTGCGTGTTAGCGTTTGCTTAAATTAACTAGTCCACGCGGACGAAGACGCGGGCAGAGGATAGTATGTTATATTGAGAGAAAAAACGTAGCTTCGCATCGCTTTCTCCAGGCTAGTATACATGCGTAGCGATCACAATATATTTTTTTAAAACATTTATTACTTTATAGTAAAGGATTCTATCGTGATATTTTGTTTTAGATAAGTACCAAGTGTCTAATATAAAAGAGTAAAAAAATACCGAAATCTATCCAGAAGTCTTTACGTGATTTGTGGACAATGGCTTACCTCTAACAATTTATTTATATAAAAGACTACTAGTTGTTGCCGCGACTTCGTTGTCGTGAAAATTACTTTGCCGTTGCATTGTAAATACTGTGTTTATTCTTAATTGCATTCCATTTTTTTATAACTACTTAAATTAAATGGCCTCTGCTATTTTTTTTTAATTTCGTATCTTTGTTAATTTAAATAATTTCTAGTCTAAATAATGCTCTGAAAATTCTTGTATGCACCAAAAAGGTTTCGTCCAAAGAGATCCAAAGAGAGAATCACATAGATGCTTCAAATTTAATCGTTATTATACCTATATATAGTTTGAGCAGGAGACTACAAATTTAATGGTTTGAGAGATGTATCTGCAAAGAAAAGTAATATGAAACTGTGTAGTATAAAAAGTATTACGTAATTTATATGAGACAATGTTTAATCGTAATATTTTCATGCAGGCAGGTCAGCTTGTATCAAATCCTGGCAGCACAGAAGCCCAGACGATACGGAGCGATCGTATCACGTGGATCGATGGGAAAGAGCCGCACTGTTTTCACATCAGGCAGTTGATAAGTCAAGTGAGTGTATTTTACATGCAATTCGTAATTTTGTAGGGCATAAAATCAAAGGAAAAGCATTTAATTACGCTCCTTCTTATGTAATTTATAGGTTTTAGCGTTTAGTCATTAATCTCATCTGATTTTTTTATATATTTTTCTTATTTAGGGACTTAGGTCCACAACGAATATGTCAGTCCCGTGGTATCCTTGTTTTAACGTATCTACAAAAGAGAATTAAACACAAACTTCGATATTTTTCTCCACCCAAAAACTCCAACTGAGCCGCAAGGACTAAAATCTACCTTGTTCGACGCAATATCCGAACAAGCTATCAAGATATTTATATTGCAATAGAGCCAACATCGCAACAAAATGCGACGTAAAGCAACGCAACGCATTGCTTATCTTTGAAAGTATGATACAGAAGAAAGACACATTTAGAAGAGTAGACGTCAGCGTATGACTCTGCTTAAGTGTCTTTCTTCCGATTTCAAATCACTTTATTTTTATCCTTACACCTAATAAATATGACTACAACAACGACACACAAGTTAATATTAAACGATAGGTAGTTTGTGAATCGTACATTACGATAGACATAGCACGGCGCCTCTGACACCTATAAACCATTTGTGTTTTCAAACCGCAACTATAATCGATCTCCCCGCGTTGCCAGTGTATTCGTAATAAATCGAACACGCGCCATATCTTAACCGCATGAGCGGTAGCTTGACCGCAAAGTCGATCACCTTGTGACATCGTGCACACAAAACTACCGCAACGTTAATTTGCGCCTTGATAAATTCTTTTCTTCTGCATTTTATTTTTGACAACCAATCTTCTAGATCATAGATATTTTTTTTACAAGTGTTATTTTTGATGGCGTAGTATCATTTACAGATAGTATTGTCAAATTGCATTGTATTGTCATCCATTTCTACCAAATAACATGCATTTTAGATGTCTTTACATTTTTGTTATATTCTGTAAAACACAACAGTATAGGGAATGAGAAAAAGGCAACGATAAAAACACATTTCTAACTTTGAGGACGCCCGCATGGCGCATCTCACGTTTCGGTTTTCCTCGCACGTAACAGATATTTGAACATATTTAGGGCGCAGTTACCGATTTCGTAATTAGGTCAAATATTTTAGGTAACGCACTAGTAACCTTCATTTTCTTGTGCTTATTTTAATTTATCTACACAGCTATTAGGGCCACAATGTGTTAGTTATTTCTTTGTCTGACCGTAAAATGAGGTTTTGATTGTAGGTAAATAAAATGTTAAAAGCGAGATAATGGTTTCAAGTGCTCCTGTTGACCGAGATATCAACTGATAACTGGCATCATTATACACTGATACGGTATGGCGCCACATTGCGTGTCTGAATGTCATCGAAGGACTTAATTAAATTCATCCCACAATTTGTCTGATGGTTCGATAAAAGAACTCTTTGTGATAAAATCATAGCTTTTTTATATCATATAGCAGGCAAACGGACAGACGGGTCACTTGATGTTAAGTGATTACTGCCATCCATAGACGCTAGCAACAACAGGGAAGTTGCAATTGCCAGCCTGTGTTTAGAGGGATGGGGTAAGAGTAGAAGAGAAGGGAGGGGAATGACGAGGTGGGCCTCCGGCGCTCTCACTAACCGAACGCAACGCAACAATGCAAGCACTATTACTTCACATCGGTTATCTGTGAGAAGGTAGCACTACCCTGGACGAGCCGACCCATTCATGCTGAAAGTATGTAATATACTTATAGTAATAGCTTCAACGTGGCTCTACCTCTCTTGGTGGCAGAACTTTATTAATTGTCCCTGCCGAGCCTAAATTTCCATCCTCATGTTAAAAATTGCCATCCATAGATCGACATTCATTATTTAGAGCTTCGACTCGTGGGAAGCTTTTAGTTGCTATGATTCATTTAGAGATAGCTCTTGCAAAATAATCCCACATATTTAACCAGTTCAATCTAAATTGTAGCAATTAATAACTGAATTAACTTAAATTGATTGATGATTTCGTCCTTCGTTAAAATTGAACTATGATGAAATTAGATACGAAGATAGTTTGCGCCTCGTCGATTGCTCAAAAATCAGATACTACTGTTCTCATTATTAAATGACTAGCCTCTGCCTGCGACTTCTTTCGCGTATAATAGTTACTTTAGGCAAACGCTAACACGCAGCGGAAGCTCTCACGATGAAAACCTTCGATTTTTTAACATTAATTGGTGCCAGGTATTACCGTGGTTCACATACTAATCTACCTTATAATTTAATAACCCATATGAGGACGAACCAAAAAGTTTACAATGTCTCTTATCTTTGCCGTATCTTTGTAATTGTCCGCCGGCCAATGCGTTCACTCCTTATAATATCGGATGATTTAATCAATATTATTTATTATAGGTTATATTTTATTTATAGGTTTTATATCAAAGTTCCAAAACTCCCAAATTATATTACCGATTTGCCGGAATGCCATTTTAAGCGCCATGTTAAGCTGGTTTTGGAGTCAAAAGGTTATTATAGAATGGATAAATATGTATACGATGGTGATCTCTAGAATTGAGTCCTCTCTGTGTATCCACTAAAAACGATGGTACGTGTAATGTATGGGAAATATATGTATATGTTAAAAAAATTAACCCGATTGAGTTTCTTGCCGGTTCTTCTCGAAGACTGGTATGTTTTCCAAACCGGTGGTAGTTTTGACGTTCGTTAGCGCATTATTAGGGCCTAAATCGAATACAGCATTTTTTATTCGATTTAGTCGTAACCTAAATAGTGATTTATGTTAGCCGATATCAAACGGCTACCAGAGATGTATTACTTGGTCTCTGCATAGTAGCACTTATTTGGGATCCTACAACAGGGAACAGTAATAAGGAGACTAGCGAATTATTAGGTAAACCTAATATTAAACCATTGATTTTGGAAACAGACAGACTAGGTTATACATTCGAGATTCTCTTTGTATTTTTCCAACCTTAATTGTCATTTTAATGATTATTCTGTGAAAATGTCATTAAAATATAATTAAACATAATCTGTATTGCAGGTCGACAATATCATATTAAGAGCGAATAAAATGGCCAACAATGGGAAAATGGGCGATTACATTATAAACGGGAGAACGAAGGTAAGATGTTTATATTGTTAATGACTTTATTAACTTCAATTAATAAAACATAATATGTTACTATATAAAAACTGATTTAAGTTTTATAATTATCTCATAACAATTCTATGACAAAAATCTTTTACAAATATAGGAATTTCTCCAAAGTTGTTTATAAAAACTACCAAGAGGTGAATGAAAAACAGACTAGATTTCAGTTCATAATAATTCTATGACAAATATCATTTAGAAATATGCTCGCAAAATTGCTTGTATAGGCCACCAAGGGGTCGAGTTTGAAGAACAGGCTAGATTTAAATGCGAGGTTGATAAAGTCAAACCGCAATATATCTATCAATCATTACGACGATTCTTAATTGACATAGCTATAAAATGTTTTCTCAATGGACACCGAACGAAATAATACCAGATCTGGGACGAGGGTTATCCGCCTTTGTCGAATCATTTACCTATATCCTGCATATCGACGGAAGATAGTAGAGTTGTCGTAACTTGAAAAAACCTATCTTCACACCAGAGCCAGAAATTATTCAAAACTTCATTTTTTTTTTTTGTGTGTAGTGTTAAAACTGTGCAAGAAACCAAGATCGTATCGATGAAAAATTAATCGTAAGAAAACGAAACCCAGACTATTCGAAGCGGTGTTTTTATACAAGAATATGGTAAAAAGTGATTTAGTGCAAAATACAATTTGAAAACCGACGTGAAGTAACAGTGCTTGCATTATTGCGTTTCGTTCGGTCAGTGAGAGCGACGGAGGCCCAACTTACCTCCCCTCCCCCCCGCCCTACTTAATACCAGGTGACCCGCATGTTCGTTTGCTTCCTATGACATAAAAAGAAAAACCTTAGCATGGAGGTAGGGATTTTGTCCAACTCGCGAAGCACCTAAAGCTGAGTTCCGCGAACTGTACTTGAGAGTCAGTTCCCCTCTCGGTTTAGCTTGTTTACTAACTAGGCCAGATAAAATTGTAATCACGCATACATAAAAGACATAAAAACATATATCACCGAAGTATTAGAACTTTGGTGGGACTTAGGTGAGATCTCACTCCGCTAACAATATACCACAGTATAAATATGAGACACAGTACGGAAACTAAAAATAAACGCTCGATAACGGCACACTCACACAAACGCACACACGCGCATCGACGAGAGGTTTTGAAAGGAATTCTATGGATAGCACCGCGAGGTCCGCTTAGAGGTGGTGTCGATGCGCATGTTTGTGTGAGTGTGCCGGTGCGAGTGTTTATAGGGAGTTTCCATACTTGGTGTTACATGTACTGTGAATATACGGTGTATCATAGAATGCTGGATAATAAGATCAGTATGGACGGTGGCGATAATTGCGTTTCCTTTTTTGATTTGATTGAATATATATTTTTTGTATATTTCTATACTAAATATTGATAACGGGACGTCATACGATATTTATCTTTGATTTTTAATCCATTATACATCATAATCGTATATACAAAACAGTAATTTCATCAGATAATAATAATGTATTGATATAAATACGTGTACAAAATGGGAACAAAGTGTTTTCAGATGACTTCGCCTTTTTTGTAGGAAGAGTTACGGTACCTTCTTTCAAGTGGAACTTCTTACGGGAAGGCTTTCGAAATTCTTTCACCAGATTAGGCCCCCCTCTGCAGCGGCTCAAGCCTAGGTCCGTTCCCTCGGCGTGGAGCCCTTGAGTGCGCTGCTCGCGCGATACACAAAATCTTACATCCTGCAACAACATTACACATATAACACACGTGCACACATACACGCTTACACATGAAAGTGGAAGGGTTTTGTTTCTTTCCTTTATCGAACTGAAATATTTTATAAAATTATACTATACGAAATATATATAAGAGTTGTTGAGGTATGTATGCTTGGTATGCTTTATATACATGTTCCACTTCTCCTATATGTATGAATAGTTAGCTTAGGTCAGCTCAAATAGGTCACGAATTGCACGTATCAGGCCACAGCCCAAACCGAGATGTGCCGTGCACCCTTGAACTAGTTGTCAAATAAGTGAGTGAGTGCCCTAAGCGCTTGCGTTAGTAGTCCGGTGAAGCTGTTAAGAGACCTTGCTAGGTCAATAGCGCAGTCAGTTCGAGAAAAAAAATCTTTGAAATTCTGATCCGCAACCTTTTGAGTGTAACAAAAGGTGGTCGGGGTAAACACTGTGTAAGGGTCTCGTCCGATCACCGAAGTAAAGCTACGTCGGGCGCCATTAGTACTTGAATGGGTGACAGCCTGGGAACACCGCATGACGTTCGCTTCCTGTTGTATTGTTTTTTAATTTAAATGTTTCTCTGTAATACAAAAGTCTCCCTTTTATATTATGTCTTTATGACACACTTAGGTTTTGTCTTACGGTGATAATAGATTTAGTAAGTGAAACAATTTTTTTAATTTAGTATATGCTATTGGCCTGACGGATCTTCACAGCTTCACCGAACTACATAGTTATACAATAGTTTTGTACAGTGTTCAACTGCCATACATATTTCTGGCTATATAGTTTTATATAGGCAAATAACTATATAGTTAGTTCAATCATTTATTATCAAGTGGATTTTATTCCTGCGTATGCATTAGAAGAGAAAAATATCTCGCTTGAAGGATTATATTATTTTGGGAAACAATATAACAATCAAATCAAAATTACTTTAGGCCCTAAATTAACCTAATAAAACAACGCAGTCATTGAGACGAACCTGCAAGAAACTCTAACAGGTTTATCTTTTTAACATATATATATATATATACTTTTTAGCTTTTAACCACATTGACGTACTAAATGAAGGTATGGTTTAAGTTTTGTAACACGGTAAATCTGAAAGTGGATTGTTTCTTATATTCTTATATCTTATAATAAGTGTTTGAGGTGATAAATTGGCTGCAACAAATTGAAAATTTCATATTTCAGGCTCATTAAGACCAGAAATAGTTTTCCACATTGACGTACTAAATGAAGGTATAGTTTAAGTTTTGTAACACGGTAAATCTGAAAGTGAACTGTTTCTTATATTCTTATATCTTATAATAAGTGTTTGAGGTGATAAATTGGCTGCAACAAATTGAAAATTTCATATTTCAGGCTCATTAAGACCAGAAATAGTTTTTTAGGTAATAGTGTTAGGTTTTAAAATGAAGTCCCGAAGCATATTATCGAATTGTCGAATAATGAGTTCAAGCACCATGTCAAGTGGGTTTTAGTGTCTAGAGGCTATTACAGGATGGATCAATATGTGAATGATGGTGACTTCTGGAAATGACGTATATTTCCCCTCTCTCTAATAAAAGCTATCTATGTTTGTAGAAATATATAACATAAAGAGATAGAACCAGATCGAGTTTCTTGCCGATTCTTCTCGATGAGTGGGTTGTTTTCCGAACCGGTGGTAGCTTTGACGTTCACAAGCGCCCTCTTACATTGAATAAAGTTTTTTTTATTTATTTTGAAATGTTTAAATTTATTTAGTAACTAACCATTCCCACATTTAAAAAGTCTCACCATTATGCAATCGTTGAACTAACTTTTTTTCCTAAAAATATCAATTATACTTGACTCCCTAGCATTTGAATGCACGAACGTGGTCGGAATACATCGGTGTAAATAGTCGCTTGTCGGTTTTAATTGATACATCCGCTTTCGGTTTATGTTTCTCACACCCTTCAACGATACGGTATTGACTTGTTGAATTAACTCATAATCAGTGACGGCCAATGAAAATAAACTATAACGTGACATATATAATAAAGATTTAGTTTATTGAAATTCATTTAAATGTAGAAGTAGTCTGGAGTAGTCCGGTGAAGATGTTAAGACCTTGCTAGGTCAATAGCGTAGTAAATTCGCGAAAAAAAAACAAATGTAGAAGATACAATTCGTTACTTGTGTGAAAAATATTGAATTTAGAAAGAAAATAACAAATCGTTTATTGTTAGAACAAAATCGAATAAATTCAAACAAACAAATTAAATAACAAAATATACTCGTGAAAAATTCAAAATAAAATGCCCAACAACTGGCAAATCCATTCAGCAAATAAGTACAGTACAGCAGTATTGTAACGCTGATTTTGGATTAGTAGTCCGGTGAAGCTGTTAAGACCTTGCTAGGTCAATAACGTAGTCAACAAAATTAATAGAACCAACCTATAAGTACAAACAGCTTAATTCTTTTATTCTGGAAGTTTCTTCTCTTTTATATTATTTTCCCCAACAACTAGTCATAAAACTATCCTCGAACCCATTTCATATGTAACGCTTCATTTAAACTCTCGCTCTGTACGGGCCAAAAGCTAACATTCCTTTGATCTTTATCATAAAGAAAGTCGGTATTTTTAGAGAAAGTAATGGATACTCTAAATATAAATATAGATTAAAAACTTAATGATATAGAGTCACGAAACTTTCCGAATATGTCTTCATTTAGAAAGGGTACAAGTTACTACTACTACGTACGGGTAGTCCGGTGAAGCTGTTAAGACCTTGCTGGGTCAATAGCGTAGACACTTCGAAAAAAAAAAAAACTACTACGTACTAATGACTGGAGTACGTAGAAGTTGTTAAGTTTTTTTAATTTACAGATTATGTCTGACGCTGAACGATTATATTTCGAGATAAAAGGCATATATTTTATAACGTCTGTATAAACGAGATTAGTATACCCAAATGTGCACATAAATAAGTCGTTCCATTTCAAAATCACCAATTTTTATACACTGGGAAAAAACTTCAAATTTTGTCGTACCTAAGGTTTCTATTTATTTATTTAATTATCATATTTTATATGTATATAATATTTGAATATCTTGAAAAAGAACGTAAAATATTAATAACGGTTAAAATTGAATATAGCTCTTATTTTGGAATATAACGACGCATTAGATATGCGAAAACTTACGTATATTTTCTCATTTATAAGATTCAACTCGACTACGTTGTATTTATATGATGTATAACTTATCAAGATTTGCAAATATGTATTTGTATGGAACGCAACGATAACTGTTATCAGTGGTAAATGTAATATCGTACATTAGAATCGGTCGTTTGCGATAAAAACGAAAATAACGCGTACGGCCGCCACGCATGCGCAGTGTCGGCTCTGCGTACGTGACTCCTAGCATGACAGCGCGCGGAGGGAGGGGGCACCACTGTAAACATTCGTAAGTCGTGAGCGAATCCCACACCGACTTCCCTTTGTTTACAAACGATTGTTCGATTTTCAAGAACCAGTTTACACGGATCTCCAATATCGAGGTGATAAATACGGAGGTTTATATATTACACAGTTCTAACCTATCTGGATGTGTATATGTTTGCTAATGTCAATTTGACAGTACAATATTAACTTTGCCGCGGTAATTGGGATCGCGAGATAATATTTTGCGAGGTTTTTACACGGTTAATGTTCTCATTCTTTGTTCATCGGAGTTTTAGTGATATAATCAGAAATGTATTTAATTTATGTATTTAGGTATCAAAGGTAACGCAACATATATTTTCATATTCTTGCTTGATATACTTTAATTCTTTCTTACATTGCTTCTTAGTGCCGTTTTGATGTAGCGAATCCTCGCTGTAAATAAATATATATTCAGTGCTATCGAGTGTTGATTCATTCAAAATTACTCATTATGGCAATACTTACAACCGGTCACGTATGAAACAATAACAAACATTGGTTATTTATTTATATATGTTACGGACATATTAATAGGTAAATATTATATTGTTGTGCTTAATTAATACATAACTAAGGATTATGAAGGCTTTAATGTAATTGACATTTATGTTTTCATTTGCAATCTAATTAAAAAAATAAATAAAACTTTAATTAGTATCCTTTACTCAATAAATGATTTTGAAATACCAAGTGAATTCCACACATTCGTACGTGTTGTCTATTTTATTTTATCACTAGAAAATGAACTAGTTATTTTTCTAAATTGCATTTTATGTCTTTGGTAATTCCGAATTATCTCCTTATACATGTTTTTATTGAGTCAAACTTTAATAAAATAATTGTTAGATGTTTATAGAAGTTTTAACGAAAATAGTAATACGTTTTTTTAGTTGAAACAAAACTATTCTTGTGATGATTTGTGATAATTTGGGAAAGAATTTGTTTTATTAAATAGAAATTGCAATCAATTATCAAAGGATTTTTTAGTATTCGGAAAAATGTGAGTATTAGTTTTTTATGAAGTTGAAATGAACCACAGCTAATTATTAAATTATCTTTTAATTTTTTCAAAACAAATTGGGAATACATGTCCGTTACGAGGTATTAAAACCGTAACGGCTTATTGCAATGTAATATACCACCGATTATTATAAATTTATATCGACGATGGAGAGGCTAATTGACTAACGTACAAAGATCGTAAAGTACATGTTAGTCAATTAGCCTTTTCACTGTATATTTGGTTGTAATAAACTACTGAAGACGATATAACCAGTGATAAACGACTTTCTACGTTCAGACTTAAGGTGCACATCTGTAAAAATACGTGTCTCATAAATGGGCCACGCTTGTGACAGGTTTTATCAATGAAAATATAAATTGGGTCCGTTATTAGGTGGGGGCCGCGTACGCACGTTGCGACCTAGATAGAAACGGTGCGTAGGGCACGCACACACTGCGCTCCGGATGTGGCATTGATCCGTCTATACCAGTGATTCCCAAACTTTTTGTCTCGTAAACCCCTTACTGATTTTATTGGGTAGACCCCCTATATTTTGAATAGCTTTGAATCCAAACACAGACTTTGCTAAATTAAATTCAATATGTAATTAGGTATCATTACATCGTATAAAACAAAGGACCCTATAGGGTCTGTGTGTCTGTCTGTTGAAATAAACTCAAAACCTACTGAACGGATTTTCATGCGTGATTCATGAGGAAGGTTTTTATAATTTGTTTTTATAATTATTATTTGTCACGAATTTTTTTTATAATAAGGAGTACGGGATAACGTTTGTCGGGCCCGCTAGTTATAAATAAAAAAAATGTACTATGGAAATCATAGTAAGCCAATGTTTTCATTCAAATTAATTTACAACAAAAGTACCTATAAAATATTTTTATAAGTTCATCCCTTTATTTATCAGGAATTTTCTCCTGATTGACAGATGTATGGTATCATGAAACTGTCTGAATGTAGCTCCATATCTTCATCAAATTCCATAAACATTTACCTTTTTTGAAATATTTACTTCTATGTCTATTGTAAAGAAGTATTGTGTAAGTACAAAGGTACTTTTATATTTATAGAAAGTTATAATTTTCATCACGACATGCTTAAATGGAGTTCACTGTTGTCGATCCCATTTCTAGCTCGCTGACTCCAAAGTTTATTTTCGCTGGTGTAATCCGCTAGAAGTTTGATATCCACTTTCAGAGATCCATATGGCACACTTTGAGAAACTATGGTCTATACTGCAGCGTGTAAAACTGTCACAATATCCCATATATTGTCTGAACTGTAGAAATTTTTATAAGTGCCTTACTATCACGTTTCTTACTAATAATACCTGTTCTTTTTTTATCTGTACTACTTTTCCTTTCTTCGTGAATCCAAATAATCAATGTTGCTAATTAATTATTACAACTTTCCCTTCTAATAAAATAATAAACTTTGTATAAAACATCTTTTGTACTAGTTTTGGCCGCGGCTTTCGCATACGTTCATTATAGATTGTTGTGATGAACTGATCGATTGCAAAACTTATATTGCATTGCATTGCATTCTCAGTGTAATATATTTATACATCATACAATCATCATGATAATCTTTTACAGGTATTGGTAGAGAACTTGAAGTGCTACTCGCCATCTTGTGACGGGTTATAATAAAATAAATAGCATAAAAGAGTTCTCATGAAAAGTACTTTAGTGTGAACAATTTATTTTATAGTCGGGTTAAAAAACTTTGAAGTGTGTATAGATCTCAGACACACATACCAACATCCATTTATATATAGATTAGTTGAATCTGTTTTTTCTGAAACTTCAAAGCAATTGATATATATCTTTTTGTAATTTAATATTTCGAAGAAACAGAAAAGCGTCCAGTTTATATTTGTATATTTAGTATTAGGTTTTTCTCGCGCATTCGCTCGTTAATATAAATTTCACCCATCTTTCGGGAATATTACTTTTCTTTTTATATTCCGTATAATTTCATTTCTACCTCTTAGAAATTGACTTATCAAAAAGTAAAGGATGGGCAAAGGACATACTTCAAGAATCCACCTCAATTTTAAATGGCTTTAAGCATTTTAAATCGTCCCTGATTTTTTTTATAGACGTGGGCAAAAAAAAGGATAGATAAAAATGGCCAATCAATTCGCATCGCGTCTACAAATTGTCAAATCCTTACATTTGTGGGGCAGCTTTCCGAAACACCAATTATGCTCCAATTACATAAGATGATTTCAGTATAATCCTAATAAAACATATGCAATTGTGAACAAAACTGCTCTAGTTTTCCATATCTTTTCAGATTATATAATTCAAAATAGACTGAGTCGGTATTTCTAAACTAGTATTACAGATAGTTAAAGACGTGCTGTTTTGCTCGCGGGGAATACCGTAGATTAAATTGCACTGTTCGTTGTCAAAAGGAAAACCTTGCTGTATTTCGCAATACCTACTATTTACAAACTAGTATGTTGATGTTTCAAAACACAGTTAAGTTCTTGTAATGGAAACGCAATTGAGGTTTGGATGTGATCCCTATTTATATTATTGTGTTATGTTTCATAAAATAACTATTCGCACAGTTAGTTATCTTGCCAATAACTCCGAAAGGCTCCTAGTTTGGACCCTGCATTTGGCGACCTCAATTGAGGGATTTTTCAAAGATTCTTACTTAGTGCTATGGGTACTTCTGTGGCCAATCACATCTCATTTATGTATGAGTTACTAAGCAAAATAAAAGCTTAAAAGTAAATTACGTTTTCACTATAGATTTACTCGTAGTATTTTGTATTACATTTAGAGAACTTAATTAAAGTAAGGGAGAGAGTCAATTGCTGCTATTTTTAACCGACTTCGAAAAAGGAGGAGGTTATATGTTCGGGTGTATGTATTTTTTTTTTTTTTATGTATGTTAATCGATATTTCCGTCAATTGTGAACCGATTTTAATGATTCTTTTTTTGTTTGATTCGGCTATACTCCAAGGTGGTCCCATATAAATTTGAATAAAATATTCAACCCCTAAGAGGGTTAAATATCGTTTATTTGATTTTCACCCAGTTCGTGTCTACGTATTTTCGTGTACTTGAAACCGATTTCAACAATTTTATTTGAAATTTGATAACTGGGAACGGTGTTCATGAAATTAAAAAAAAATCCAACCATAAGGGTTGAAAATAAAGGGATGAATAAAGCTTATATGAATAAATGAACTTCCCCATAAGCTAAATTTAATGAAAACTTGGAATAAACTGTTGTAGTGATAAGAATATCATTTAATCAATCCTGATTTGATCATGAAAATTAAGAAATCGGAATGGAACTCCTCAACGGCTTACAGCAGCTATCTTGTGTTTGGGTACATATGACTCGTTTGATGAGGACTTACATGTGGGATTATGACTGTTGAGGCAATTCCCGTGAAACGGACATTAGGCAAGATGAGGTTCTGAAATTCGTTCACAAACAACCTAATTTGAACAGTTGGATCTAGTACGGTGTTTGTTTGTCAAGTTATGAACTTATTTTATAATTAATTAGAACCATATAAATATATTTATATACACTAAAAATGGAAAAATAAAAATTTTTACAAAAAAAATTGAACCGACTTCGATATGAAAAACTTA
>JACEII010000006.1:7034380-7049896 GCA_014332785.1 Antheraea mylitta
AGGCGATGGTGGCTTGCTACCCGGGCTCGGGAAGTCACTACGTGAAACATGTTGACAATCCAAACAAGGATGGCAGGTGCATCACAGCTATATACTACCTCAACTTGGATTGGGACGTGAAGCGGTGCGGCGGATTGTTAAGGTAACATCCCTTATCTTTAACTGTTTTAAAAAATTAAAAAAGTTTGTATCTCCCAATTTATCATGACGACGAACTCTACAAGGTAGCGCTTGCTTTGAAAAAATAATTACGAATACATATAAATAAAATTAAACAGTCGTTTGTTTGTCTGGACCTGATTTTCAAAATGGCTGAACTGACAGAATTTTATAGCGACTCCTAGAGCCAAATAGGAGGCTGTTTAAAGTATGTGTATTCTACATATTGCTAAGCTGTCTCATAGGGTTAAGTACTGACGATTAAAATGTCCACAGGTAATTTAAGATTAGTAAGATTTTTTTGTAAGGATTAATTTCACAAAACACAGTTAAAAAAGTAAAATAAGACCGATTAATTTAGAAAGACAAATAATTTATAAAGAACATATAATCTCTATAAAATAAAACGATCATCACATTTATTCGTCATACCTCCTCACCTTGTCGTATACTTTGCAATTGTTAATTTTTGTAATTTTCGCAACTAAGAAATTATTAGATTAAAATTGAATTATTAAAACAACACAAAATTACTTCTCTGCTTAAGGACCTATTTTCATAAATTCAGAATCGAATCAACACTTTACTTTTGTTCTCCATTATAATTGAAGTTTAGATTCTAATGCTTTACATCTAATATGTAAATTTAGATTTCTAAACTATATCTTTCGTCTCCTGATCATTCTTACACGCACTCACACTTTGTCAGCCCTTCCGGCTTATCTTGTTACGTAATATGTGGATGAGGCCTTATATGTATATTTTGTAACGACAATATATGACAGTTGAATTGGCTCATCACGCTCTTTTATAATGTTTTTTTTTTCTTCCAGGGTATTCCCGGAAGGCACGAACCAAGTAGCAGATATAGCGCCAATATTTGACAGAATGTTGTTCTTCTGGTCGGACAGGCGGAACCCTCACGAGGTCCAACCTGCGTATAGCACAAGGTGATTTAATTTTTTACAATTTAAATTGGTAATCTATTTTAATTTGAATCGGTAAATACTGTGACCGTAATTTATTAATGCCGGTTTAAATTTTCCGGTTATTAACTCTTAATAGGAATTAAGGATAAGTTAATAATAAATTATATTATAACATTTTCAGATACGCTATAACCTTGTGGTATTTTGACGCTCAGGAACGAGAAGAAGCGCTTCGGAAATATAGTAAGTTTTTCTTTTATAAATGTATCGTTACATATCAAAATGAGCTAAATCCAATTTTAACTATGCCTAATATTTTACGCTAATTTTCAAGATCCTCAAATTGTGTACATGTAAAATATGAAGACCATAAAAAAAACGAAAAACCTTATGAACGGCAAAATGTGAACTTCATTCTCGGTGTAAAAAAACTGAGCTCAGGAGGCATACCTACCCTCCCTCTTTCCTCTCCCCTCACCATTTTCCTCTTTCCCTAAACATAGGCTCGCAACGCACTTGCGACTCCCCTGGTGTTGCTAGTGTCTATGGACGGCGATGATCACTTAACATCAGGTGACCGGTCTGTTCGTTTGCCTCTTATGATGTAAAAAAACTGGAAATCATAAAAATTATTAAACATATTATATGAACAATTAGAATTAGATTTAACTAATTTTGAAATGTAACGACACAAGTAATATATCTTTGTAGACGTCCTTATCGTTTTTAAAATGAGTGAACACATATACTAGCTGTTGCGCGTGACCTTGCTCTCGTATAAATGTTTTTTGAAGTGCAACTTCGTATGGAAGGGCTTTGAAATTCTGATCCGCAATCTTTTTGTGGCACAAATGTTGGTGGGAGGTGTTCACTGTGTCGGGTAGAGTGTTGAAAACATCGGTTCAAGTCCGATCACCGTAGTTAAGCTACTTTGGACACGGTCAGTCCTCACATCGGTCAAATAGAACTCCTTGGTAATACTTCTTTTCCAATAAAAAAAAAAATTACACAAACATTTCGTAAATTCAACTAAATGGGGAAATTCATTTATTATTACTGCCTGATTTGTATCTGAATCATGAATTACAAATCTTGGCGACTTTTATATAAAGCATACGCAACACGTCAAGGGAGTGAGTATTGAACTGTATCAAATTACGATCACATCTCTCTCCCTTTATATTGCTAATCCCGTATAATATATGGGCGAAATCAACAATATTGAAAAAAATATTGAGAAATTCCGGCGTTTGAAGTCGGGTAAATTATTGAATCGACTCGAGTTATTGATGAGACCTTCAGATCTAATGTAACTATGAATCAACGCGTAATGTGCATTTAAGCGCACTTGCCCGGGAACTACTCGCTTGTACTGAAAGGAGGAAAACTTGACACGAAAATGAACATCCTTTACACACTTTAACATATATGTGTATGGAATAGAGTCTATTTTTGAACAATACATTATTAGATACGCTTTAATAGGGAAAGTGACTCATGAAGAGACTTGTATATCGGTGATCGCCGTTGTTTTTGAATTATACTGTACTTACCATCAGGCATAGTGCAGTCACTTTGCCGTGTTACTACTAAAAACATTACAAAGAAGTCACCATTACAGTGGTCTTTTGGGAAAATGTTAATATTTATAAATGCAATTTTACAAGCTTGATTGTTACGCTTTCAAGTTTTAACTCGTCGACTAATTTTGCATACAACTTGTCAGAGATACAGATATAGGATACGTTAAATTAACATTAACGCGTACGAAGCCAAGGGCAAAAGCTAATATATGTCTTATAACTATCTGGTTTTGCAAAGTAAGAAAACATAGTAGGTGGTAGAGCCACGCTGACGCTATTACTGGTTTCAGCATGAATGGGTCGGCTCGCCCGGGGTAGTACCACCCGACCCACAGAAAATCGATGTGAAGTAACAGTGCTTGCATTGTTGCGTTTCGTTCGGTCAGTGAGTATGCCAGAGGATCACCTCCCCTCCCCTCGCCTTTCACGTTCCCCGAAACACAGGCTGGCAACGCACTTGCGACTCCGCTGGTGTTGTGTCTATGGACGGCGGTGATCACTTAACATCAGGTGACCCGCCTGTTCGTTTGCCTCCTATGACAAAAGATTTTTTTTTATTGTAATTGTTAAAAAGTATTTTCTCTTTCAGAGGAACGCGGACAACCATCTTCGAGCAAGTGATGCCGGAATAAACAGGATAAATTAAATAACACTGTGGTATACGTTCGGCGTTGCTTGTGACGTGAACGGACAATGCACTGGCCGCTTGTTTGCAAACGAGCCTTTATAGTCCCAAGAAATTACCCATAAAAAAGTGTTATTAAATTCACTTAACAATAAATTCTTTCCAGTTCTCGCAGAGACAAAGTCTAAAAAATACTTTAGGGAAATTTATTGGCAGAAATGAGTGACTAACTTGGAGATAATATTGCCTTTCTACCATTATTGGAGCCATTTTTCACAGAAGCAATTAGTATTTTGTCAGTCCAAGATTAAATATTCAGCTGATCTATCGTTGAAACAACTTTACAGAACAAAATCGATTAACGATTAAAGGAATCGTGTTATGCAATAATGTACTAGCGACAAATATTAACAAAAAGGTACGCTTTCGTACTTCGCGACAGACGGTGACAGTACCTAACGTTAAAAGTAAAATCTATAAAATAAGCGAAATAAGTAATCAGGGTTAATTTTCTTAATTGATAAATATTGTAACTCTTATATAATAAAATATGAATTTAGTTTGTACATTATATATCTCATTTACACTCATACAATGTCGCTACTACTTGTGATACTGAAAATTATTTAAAAATACTTCTATGGCAGTATCAAAATAGTGGATTCTACTAATACATTCTGTTTTTACATATATTTAGTGCTTTAGTGCTCAACATTGGGCAAAGTGAGATAAAGAGATATATGATCCTATATTACCGACTAGCTTCTGCCCGCGACTCCGTTCACGTGGAATAGTTACTCTCTGTTAAGCTAACACGTAGAAGAAGTTCTCATAATGAAAAAAAAAACGAATTTAAAACATTCTACATTGTTGTTCAGCTCCTGTTAGTTTCAGCGTGATGATAGCTATAGCCTTCCTCGATAAATGCGCTATCTAACACCGAAATAATTTTTCAAATCGGACCGGTAGTTCTTAAGATTAGCGCGTTCAACCATGCATACAAACAAACTCTTCAGCTTTATATATTAGTATAGATTTTTATCTTTATACATAACTTCGTAAAAGGCGTCCAATACAAAGCGACATTTGTATATATTGTTTACGAGACAATTCTTCCCATCACTATACATCACAAGGATCTATCACATAGCTTATAGGCGTACTTAGTTTTATACCTATCTCATATATTTTGACATTAACAGTTAATGTCGCCTGTCACGAGACACGAAAACGTACCTTTATGAATTTTATATAGTGGGTCTACAAAAAATACGTTTTATGTGAAAATATAAAGTGATTTTAAATGATGAAAGAAATAATAAAAAAATATCTTTAATTTCTTTTCGTGCTTCTACGTTATTGTATAACTGGGTTCAAGTGTTAAATTCTTTGTATCCGTTAAGTATTAAAGATGATGTAAGCGTGTAACTTGAATTTGTTGTTGCCACTATTTTTTTAGTAAAGATATCAGACATAGAAAAAAGAAAGAAATACTTTATTATTGAAAAAGCCATACATTTAAATTATACAAAAAAAAAAATAGTGGAAACTGGTTTTGTATTGAAACACAACTTTTGTTTGGTCTTTCAATAATTTTTACACACGTTTTCACGAAGTACGGTGGCAACCCTAACTGAATTGTTTGTATATAATGAATTTCTACAGTGATGTCTAAATTATACTACCTGGATCCTTTGTAACTGATTGTGACAACTGTTACAGAGTATATATACATAACACTAAAAACTGACAACAGAATTGACTCATCTATTTTTCTCTGGTGGATTTATAGAATCGATTATTTTTTTACAAGGTCATTATTGGTATCACAAAATTAAACATTATCGGTGTTATTACAAATAAGTTAAATACGTATTGAATTCTTGCTTTAAAAAGGTTTCGTACTAAATGCACCGCGGTCGCAGAATGTTCGCCATCTTGTTCTTTTGTCTCGCTTTGGTTAGGTGAGGTTAGACTTGCGATAAAAAGATAACGCGAAGTTGCCTCGAGTGAGCACGGTGCATTTAATACGAAAACTTTTAAAGCAAGTATTCAATACGTATTTAACTTTTTTGTAATAACACCGTCTCATTTTAATTTAGCGTGTTTACTCAAACCTAATTTTCTTTTTTTACATCACTCATTTAATAGAAATTGTCCAAGGGTTGAATAAAATTATTGTTTAAATATTCCATAAATGTCTTCTTACGGAAAATTAATTTTGTGAATTATTTGTCAAATAAATAAAGCTATTAAATTGAGCATTGTAAAGTCGATTTTCGTGTGATAAATGAGTAACCTAAAGAGTGACGTATTTCTTACAATTTGTAAGGATTTAGACAGGTGTAGTTATGTCTTGTTTAGAGAGTTTTTGCGGGATCTTTAAACTTCATAGAATGGTTTTTATATTTTATTCATAATCTTGTGTTATTTAACTCTATATTTGGGAACATTGGTGGTATTTTACGTAATATAGTTTGGTTATTGTGCACAAGTAAAGTGTATGAGAAATGATACCACGGACAATAGATTCTAACTTGCCATGAAAAACTCCCTGGGAAGTTTTGACACGACGGCCACCGTCTTGTTAGTTCATTGAACTCAACAATGACAGTAATAATCTACTGGAAGATTAGTTGTCAAATAAATTAAAATGTGTTTTTTTTTGTGCGGTCTGTATGTATGGTGGTTTGTTTGTTCGTTGAAGATTTCTTCCATTTCGTTTTATTCTCATCTATTCACTCCAGTGATTCTGGTGACTAATATAATTTAATATATGCCTGTATTATTAACATATAAAGTCATTATTTTGATAATATTATCGTTATAACAAGGGTGACAAGCCTCAGGGGATGTATGCATCTTTCTCATATGCGAGTCCCCGAGAGAGATAAAGAGATGTGATCGTGTCAGGCTGTCTACGTGCGAAATGCACAACGAATGTGGATAAAGTAAAAAAACCGTCAATGTTTACCAGTGTTACCATATAAAAATGCAATATTTTGTTTTATTTCCTTAATATATAATATGTGAAATAATTATGTAAATATTCAGTTTCAACTAACGTTTTCTTTAGATAACTTAGGAAATATATGGAAAGTCATTCTGTTAAACATTGACGAGATTTAAAATTCGGGAAGCCATGACGCGATAAATTATGTTTCGGTTCAATTAATTAAAAAACATAAATAAACTGACGATTCTTAAAGATTATTAATTGGTTATAGTAGGAAATTGCTAAAATACTCTTTATCTCCATATTTATAGTTTTTTATTAAATTGAACTTTAACAAAATGTCTAGTGGTTGACAGATTTCGAAGATACGAAATAATGACGAGACTAAACTACACAGTATTGTTTATTAACTTACCGTCTGTCTATGTTATAAAGGGTAGAGATAAGGAGTACCAACTCAATATGTGTTTTCAAATGCATAGGAATTTGCAAAGTATTGTAAAAAAATAGCGCTAAAAAGGTACGCCTTGAAGTTTACAGTTTACGAACAAACTGACGCCGATATATCAAAATTGAATGACCTGACGTTAACTATGTATTACTTAAATGGCGCTTGTGCTATGGAATCGTCACTCCTTATATTTATCCTCCATAACATATTCAAATGTTTTTTTTTTAATTTGATGTATGTGAAGATTTAGTTACGGTACGTCTTCATGTTTCATCAATTTAAAAAGTTTGGTTTTTAATCACCTACTTAAATATTATTATGTTTAATTCTGTAATAAGTTTATTATTTATATGATAGTTATTCTTAAAAATTGGATTTAATAGTGAGTTGTTTATAAATAATCTATATTTATCAACGAAGTTCAGTAGCTTGTTTTACGTAGCGGCCATATTTCTTTTTAGTTTTCGAGAATATAAAGGAAACTTTAATAAACGCATTCATTAGAATTGAGAGACAGTGAAGATGGCCTTAAGACTGAATGATACTTCAAACATGTATATGAGATTTACTTCAATATGTATTTTATTACAATTGTTATTATTATTTAATTTATTTGTAACAATAATTATAAATCGTTCGCACCGTTTTGTAAATACGATACGTCATAAAATGATAATAAATTAGCCAAAAAATTATTTAAAAACAACCTTATAAGATTTGTTTGAATTTAAACGGACCTCTCGTGTTTCTTTCTCGATAGTCTGTCCTGAACCATAGATAACACATTTTTTGTCACAAATATTTAAAACAGAATCATAAATAATCATGTTGATAAAAAAAAGTTGATATTTATGATCATATTACCTCATAAAATAACTAAAACGAATTGGTGTAAATATTAGAAAAAAAAAAAACTAAACGAATACAATATTATTTACTTTTAAGGATGTGTGTAAAAAGTTATAGTATTAAATTTTATACAGAATTTAGGTTTTTAAATAAAGTGATTGAAAGAAAATAAGCTTGTCTTTTCTTTTTGAACTGATTTTTTAAAATCAAAATAATATACTTATCATTTTTCAATATAATCGTAGTTCTCTACAAATAAAATCGACCCCAAGTTGTCGCTTTACAAATTACAAATAGTTAAAAACTGCAGATTGACAATGTCAAATTCCTAGTAAAGAAAATGCTACTCATTTCCATTAATCATATGTAATCGAAGATGTTGGTTAATGACTCTAATAATAATTTGAATTTCAGTTGAGTCATGTATTCTATTTTCGTACTGAGTGTTCGTAAAGCAGGATACTAAGCAGATAATAAAATCATATTTATAAATAGGTAGAGATAAATAAGGTTAGATACATCTTCCTCCTCTGTCAACTGATTTAATTTATTTTATCGTATAGTAGAGACTGTCACTGTCAGTGTTTTCGGGACAATAAACCTTAGTATTGAAACTTCAAATAGTCATGGTCGAATTTCGAAGTCTGAACGATCATTAGTAAGCTATAAAGTTAACTGACTCGCTTCTCGGTTACACTAAATGCAACGATATAACTCTAGCATTGTTCTCTTGGTCCCATTCCACATATTCAACATCAGATTGTAAGTTCCATTAGCCAATAGAAGTCCTTTCTTTATTTATTCGATTTGTCTCACTTGTTCTCTAACAGGATTGTATTTGAGCGAGTAGTACAGTAAAATTTATAAATTGACAACAATTATGTAACTGACTCTTTTATTTATTAATGCTTATTGGTCTCTGGTACTAAGCTAGTATAAGTATAATAAATTTTATAACTTCTGCTAACAGTATGATGCTGTCATAATTGTTTTATCTAAAACAAATATACTTTTATAACCATGGTCAAATGAGCGTGTTTCTTTTTCTTTCAGTATGGCCTCTGCATATGTTGGCAATTTCGCCAATGTCAAGTGTGACAAATACACATTTTAAACTTAATAATAAATATTCCGTGTAATGAGCGTTTTACTAAGTAATTAAAATGATATAGGTAAAAAACAAAGCCAAGTAGTAACATTACATTATGCTGAATATAAGATAATCCATAATTTAATAAGCTTAGTAATGTTGCTTTAATAAACAGATACTTGATATTTGGCTTTAGTATTATTAACCAAACATAAACTTAAGGTAACACACAGCTGGTATAACGTGTATATTTTATTAAATTAACTACTTAAATCAAGCTGCAAAAGCAAGTGCTTTGAGACATTTTTTTCAAGACACTCTCCATTTATTAATTACTTATGTCTGGGATAGCTTGTGACCCACGAATGCCTTTGAAACTCAAGGAGAAAGTTTATAAAACTATGATAAGACCGGTCATGCTGTACGCATCTGAGTGCAGGGCTACGAAAGAGACGGACGAGAGAAAATTACATGTGGCAGAGATGCGAATGTTAAGGTGGAAGTGTGGTATAATTGGAATGGATAAGATTAAGAATGAGTATATCAGAGGAAGTTTGAAAATAGCACCAGTGATAGAGAAGTTGAGAAGTAATAGGTTAGCGTGGTATGGGCATGTTATGAGGAGAGATGAAAACCATGTAACTAGAAAAGTGTTGAGTGTGATGGTGGACGGATATACGAGTAGAGGAAGACCGAAAAAGGTATGGATGGATTGTGTGAAAAATGATATGTCTGTAAAAGGTGTGAATACTGAAATGACATGTAACAGGCTAGAATGGAAAAAGAAAACATGTTGTGCCGACCCTACTTAGGTGGGATAAGGGTAATGATGTATGTTTTTTAGTTAATAAACAAATATTTTAATTTTTAACTCTGATACCGTATGAACTGCATTTACAACTGAGAGGAATTCATGTAGGAGCTTAGACAAACTTCTGAACACTATCACGTTATGTTCACCAAATGTAGGAGCTTCGGGCTTACTACAGAAGTCTAGACTGAGTTGCACAGCGTAATGACAATGCCCGGAGTGCGTAAAATAGACTCTATATTCATATGACCATATAAGGTATTTATAAGGACACGAGATATTTTAATTGTTTGAACAACATTCTATTTATAATATATACAAAAGCTTCAGCCAGTTTACCAAAGAGGACGACGTACTCGGTAGTTCTTTATTTTCTTTTATTTCGTTATATATTATTATTATGAACTTTTATCGAAAAACATTACTGCTTAAAATGTAGGATAAAAAAATAATAAATATTAGGTTTATTTGGTAATTGTAAAATAAAGATTACACTTTACACAAATAAAACCTATAATTTTTTGAAAACATGTCAGTATGACATGACATTTGAAGTTATATTTTTTTTTTTATTATCATGTTCATACAAATGGTTTACACATTTTAATATTAATTTTTGAATAACTTGTTTATTTATTTTGATAAATAATTTATGTCTATAATATTTTATTTTTATATATAAGTTTTAAACATGTCCGTCCAGTGTGGTAATTCCAACAAGCAAGATAATGCTTATAGTGTTGAGGAGAAATGGAAACGAAATTCATGTCATGTAACCCAGGACTCCGTGAGCAAGACAAGTAGTGATGTTAATATCAAAATTTACTTCATCTTTGTAACTATTACCGGTACTTGCGTAATAAAACGACCGCAGTCTTTTTTTCGCAAGTCTAACCTAGCCTAACCAGACCGAGATAGGGAAATTGAGAAAACCGGTTAGGTTAGACTTGTAAAGTAAAGATAGTGGAGGTGCGGCGTACTGCGGTGGCGTTAATACGTAAGTACTCTGTTAGCTAAAGCTACACATGAGAGTGCATACTGGGTTGGCTGATCCGGGGTAGTACCACTCTCTCACTGAAAACCGACGTGAAGTAACAGTGCTTGCATTGATGCGTTTCGATCGGTCAGTGACAGCGTCAGAGGACCACCTGCCTCCCTCTCCCTCCTTCCTCACCAACACAGGCTGGCACGTACTTGCGATTCCTCTGGTGTTGTTGGTGTCTATGGACGGTGGTGATAACATCAGGTGACCCACCTGTTCGTTCACCTACTATGAGATAAAAAAATACACTAAGGCAAAGAAACTGTTCGTTGAAATACCAATTTTTTTTAAATGCTCGCTTCACTGAACTGTTTTTTAGCTTGAACATGCTCTGTGCTCGCTTTATTGAAAAGCCTAAGCCCGCTCTTACGATAATAAAGCTATATAGGTAGATAGTATCACAATATAATATAAGAATAAGCTATAGGGTCGACATGGTTAACAATAATATGTAAACTAAGATATAGTAGAAGGGTCGAAGTGTATTAATTTTATATTGTAGTCAAATTTCAACTTCATTGAAACCAAACAAAATTTTGACCGTATTCTTCAAAATTGTTTTCTTAGCAAGTATGTCATCTTTTTAAAATGACTAGGTTTACTGCATCGAGGATATACTTTATATCGAGAGATATACAACTATACTAGATATCTATAATTTTTGACTTTTAATAATGAGAATATTATTATAACGTTACATAGAAATAGCAAGCCGTGTATGTGGTCCGGTGAAGCTGTTAAGACCTTGCTGGGTCAATAGCGTAGTCATTTCGAAAAAAAAAATTGCAAGCCGTGTACAGCCCAGCTGACGTTGCCATGTTATTTCAAGTTTACTTCTAATTCAACTTGCAGCTAGTTGTTTCCAAACGGGATATAATTGGCATTCTATGCCAAATAATTAATAAAATTCTTTACTCTCATACTTTATAGTATTTCTTGATCAGCTAATACGCATTCAGGTGTCCACGAAGCTTGTAGACCGGCGTGAAAGCGACCACTTGAAATGAATTATAGATATCTCGATAACCGTTTTTTTTGCATGCCAATTTGCTTACAATCGAATAGGGCCGTCATTTCGCCTTGAAACAATAAAATAAATTTTGTATATTTGACTTCAATACCTCGTACCACACACGTAAACATATTCTTCAGAACGGATTATAACAGCGTGAATTAACTTCACTTGCTACAAATATACTTTTATTTCGGCAGTTTAACTCTTTAGATTTTTTTTCTCGAACTGACTACGGTATTGACCTAGCAAGGTCTTAACAGCTTCACCGGACTACACTGTTTAGATCTTATACTGTATTTACTACCGCTCAATGAAAGAGAGGCAAATCTGTTGACTGTCGTAATAATTTAAATTGCCGTTCTGCAGTACTGGCCATTTCAAATGAAAATAATTTTTGTTTGGCTAAGAATTCTAATTTCAAATTATATTTTATTTTAAAAACATGGAATTCTTTCTCCAAAAGTAGTCATTTGTTTATTGATTAGTGTTACATTTTCATCGCATTTCGATTTTTTTTTGTCGTCATGGATGCGTTAAAAATTCGAGTACTTATGGAATATGAGTATCGTCGCGGTAGCAACGCGGCACAAGCGGCACGCAACATCAACGACGTTTACGGAGCTAACACTACAAACCAACGCACCACCTGTTATTGGTTTGCTCGCTTCCATTCTGGAAATTTCGACCTGAAAAATGAACCTCGCGGTTGTCCGAAGACTTTGGTCGACAATGAGGAATTAAAGGCGATTGTGGAAGCTGATGATACACAATCTACGACTGAATTAGCAGCAGCTTTCGACGTTAGCGTCAAAACAATATTGTTCCATTTGCGTCAAATTGGCAAGATAAAAAAGCTTGACAAATGGTTGCCCCACGAACTCAATGATCGCCAGCGCGAAGTACGCGTCGATACGTGCCTTGCACTGCTCAACAGAGACACAAATTAAAGAATTTTGAACCGTATTGTTACCTGCGATGAAAAAGGGATTCTGTTTGATAACTACAAGCGCTCAGCAAGATGGTTGGATCCTGATTCAGCACCTAAACAATGCCCTAGACGAAAACTTACCCCTAGAAAAATGATGGTCACTGTTTGGTGGTCTAGCGCCGGTGTGATTTATCACAGCTTCTTACCAAACGGGGTGAGCATTACTGCAGATGTGTACTGTGAAGAACTGAACACAATGATAGAGATGTTGGCACATCTCCAACCAGCATTGGTCAATCGCTCGTCTCCGCTGCTCCTACACGACAATGCGTGACCTCATACTGCACATCAGACGGTCTCCAAATTGCAAGAACTGGAGTTGGAAGTTCTCCGTTATCCGCCCTACTCACTAGACCTTGCGCCTACAGACTACTACTTTTTCCAGAATTTGGATAACTCCTTGGCGGAAAAAAATATTCAATACCCGAGAGGCAGTACAAGATGCCTTTGAAGAATTTGTTGCCTCCCGTCCAGCTGATTTCTTTAAGAAGAGCATCAATAAACTGCCACTGCGTTGGCAAAGATGCATTGATAGCATAGGTGATTACTTCGATTAATACAAATAAAAAATACATGAAAAAAAAATCGTTTAATTTTTTTCATACAAAACGGCAATTTCATAGGTAAAGGACCTAATATTAAGTTTTACTTCTATATAATTTCGGAAACAAGTACATCTTATTTTTTAATATTATTTATTAATAATTTTTGTTTGCCTATGAGCTTTGTTTTCGAATAAGGTACTTCTAATCTAGAGCGAATTAGTGATACTTGCATTAAGCGGCAACTTATATAGTTTTTCCACATTGCTTCCATTTAATATTCTATCAAATTAAACCCTTTTCCTGACAGCGACAGTTTATATGTTTATGCATTTTACAGGTGTTAAATAATTTGCAAGGAAAGTCGACACTTGAGGACATATACAGGTTCGTGAGTTGGATAATGATAAAATTTGGTTTAGCAAGCAAATATATACTAAAACAAAACAAGCACCTCATTAGAAGAAATTGTATATATTTACAGGGCTATCAAAAACAAATTTTACAAAAAAGTTGTTTACAAAACGGCTTAGTTTTTTTACAACCAGTATTCTAAGTTATTACGGCCAGTGTCTAGTAAGTAATAATACTACTAGTGCCTTGCGCTTTTTTAATGTTCTAACAAAATGTTGATCCTTTTGTCAGAATTTTCCAGGAAGTTTTTGTGGCTTCTCAGAATTCATGCTTCGTTATTTCCCATCCAATTCACTTATGCACAGTAACCGTAAATCAAGATTATGCATAAAATATCAAAACCGCTTTAAGGCCGCAGACTAAAGTCTTCCAAAAAGCTCCAACGACTTATTTATTAATTAATTTTAACTTGTATTTTTAGGTTATCTTATATACAGTCGGCATTGTTTGCAACTGTCTTTGAAGATGCTGTCACAGAGCTGCGTATTTTAGGTAATATAGATCACGTAGCACTATTTGTCCTAATCCTAACTTCTCAATTAAAATTATAAATGTGATAGTGAGTTTCTTTATTTGTTAAGCTTTCACGCCATACAACTGAGCAAATCATCCTGAAATAATTGCAACTGCAGAACAATGCAATAACTTCTTTTTGTTTTTCTAAATCAATTATACAGTTCATTTATCTAACATATAATGGGCCACACAGGCTCAATACAACATATCAATACATATACATAAGCTGCTAGACTACGTGTCACTAGTTTAGCACAAGTGCAATTCCTCACGAGCATGTTGAGGTCATCGGTGACGCTAACCCATGAGTTGTCTCCTACGAAAAATCGCTCAAAATGATTAAAAAGTTTCTAGTTCAAAAACTGTCCCCGAATGATAGAAAGTCGCGAGCAATATCGGGTGTAATTAAACAGATTGTCTCAATAACCAACATAATGTAATAATAATCTTCATAAATCTTCCCTCAGTTTTATAGATTTTGAATATATGTAGATTGAGAATGTACATCGTTTTTTTTTACTTTATTTTTGGCAACGAATCTTCCAGATTTTTACTGACATTGTCGAGTAGTTATGGTAAAAGTGTTATGTGATTATTTCAAAGTCAATCAGTAGTCCGGTGAAGCTATTAAGACCTTGCTAGGTCAATAGCGTATTTAGTTCGGGAAAAAATAATCAATGTCAATGTTAATGTTCCAGTAAGATGGTGGCTCCATTGTTAGAACTTTCCAGGGAATTTTTGCGGCATCTCAGAATTCAGGCTACCTGTTATTAATTTCCGTTCATTTCACTTATGCACAATAAACAAATCATATTAAGTAAAGCACCACCTATTTATACAATATAGAGACAATAAAATACAAAATTCACTACATGACAGACTAAAATCCCACCAAAAAACCCGATTGGACATAGTTAATGTTCAAAACCATATTAACATTATAAAGGAGAAAGTTTGTGAGGATTGATTTAGTTATTATTTGTTACTCTTTCACGCGAAAACTATTAAGCATATTTTGATGCAACTTTATGTTAATATAGCTCATAAATCAGAATATCAAATAGGGTATATTCTATAATTATATTTCCATTGCACAAAATATAATGATAAGTTTCAAATAACTTGGAAAAACCTTTTCATTTGAGAACTACCAACGGCGGCGTGAGTTGCGTAAACAGTTACATGAAGTTACTGACGTTATTAATAAAGATACAGACGCAGACAAAGTCGCAGACTGTTTTAGTGTATATATCGTTTGTAATTCTCACCAGAGGCGTCAAACAACGAGCTACGTGTGTGCAAAACACTCGACAAGATAAACCTACTTCGATCTCTTAAATTCGATATTGAACAACCGGTGATTACAGATGAACTGGACGGCATTGACCGTACTAAAATCTCATCAGACACGTACAAACTTAAGAAACTGGACAATGATAGGTTAGATTCGGTTTGTTTCTTTAGTGGTTTATTATTTTTACAATTAGATATCATAATTGATCATAACATTTGTTTTAATAATCCGATTACTGTGTCACGTACCTTT
>JACEII010000006.1:7069896-7144528 GCA_014332785.1 Antheraea mylitta
ATTTTCTAAAAGTATGATAAAATATGTAATGGAATATATGGGTTTATAAATTATTATAAGTCAAAAGTTCAACCTGTATTTTCATCTAATCTGTTATAGGAAAGAAGTCGAATTGAACTGATGGATACTATTTCTGAAACGGCTATAAAGATCACGTTCATTGAAAATGATTCTAATTCGAAATCAGCTTCCGAATTAAATAAAAACAATGGAGACAAAAGGTAGCCATGTAAAAGATAAACCACAAGAGTATCGATGTGTCTTTGAAATAACGAATATTTAAATGCAAGAATTAACAGTTAAAGGAAAATAGGAGTTTAAAAAAATATTCTAAGAGGGCCTTTTTAACTCTTTAGAATAACCAATTCCTCATAAATATTACCTTTTGTAAAAGTTTTAAGTTTGGCACTACCTATGTAATGTTCGACTCAAGAAATACAACTTCACACCTATTTATCTTACAATTTTTTGTGTCTTTATGCATTTTTTTTAAGTTTAGCAGAACCTATGTAATGTTCGACTCAGGAAATACAACGGATATCCATATTTCTCTTACAACTTTTTGTAAAAATTTTAAGTTTGTCACAACCTGTATAATAATGTTCGACTCAGGAAATACAACGAACACCCATATTTCTCTTACAACTTTTTGTAAAAAAAATAAGTTTGTCACAAACTGTGTAATGTTCGACTCAGGAAATAAAACGTTCACACACATTTCTCCCACAAATCAGTAATGCTTCCGAAGTTGTGTTCCGGTCTGAAGAGTGTGCTTATAGGCACTGGTACTCGAGACACTCCAAACTCGGTCTTCAGGGATAGTAACCAACAAAGATGGTTTACCTGCCTTCTTTTTCATATTCGTAATACATAGCTATAATAATCTGCAGTTATTACATAAAATCAGGGGAATACGCCTATTAACAATTACCAAAAGATATACTTGATCTTGCGTATATGTGAAAAATCGTATAGCCAAAATTTTTATTTACACCATCTTTTTCATATTCGTAATACATAGCTATAATAATCTGCAGTTATTACATAAAATCAGGGGAATACGCCTATTAACAATTCACAAAAGATATACTTGATCTTGCGTATGTGTGAAAAATTGTATAGCCAAAATTTTTATTTACAATTTCAGCCTGTCTTATATGCTGGCGTCATTGTTCGCCACTTTATTGGAAGATTGTCTTACAGAACTTCGAATTCTTGGTAAAGTATAGCAATTTTGTTTTAAACACTAGAATGTACGTTTCTTTGCACTTTCGCGTGGAGTTGATTAACCGTTGCCATATCTCGCTGTAGGATTTTTCACGTCTCACGTTTGATTTTGTTTGCTCGAAGTGCACCTGAAAAAGTTAGGTAACTAGTTAAATTGTAAAATATTAGTAAATGAAACAGCAAAAAGGAATTAAATGCGCCATTAGTAACTACTATTGACTTGCAGACGGAAGTGCAAAGTAACGTCCACTGTAATTTGAATAACCGATTTCTGCAAAGTAACGCCAATCAATCAAACCATTATTGAAGTGAAAACATCTTTTGGCACGTTGAGTGATATTTTTTGGCAGGAGATAAGCTTATGATTACGCGTCATAACATGCTAGTACGCGTAGCCGTATTGCGCTGGCACGGCTTGCGTCATACTAGCGACGCGTGATATTTCGTATTGAGACTATCCAGCTCATCATGTTTGATGATGTACAAAATGTTTATAAGTATTGCTCCGACTGCCAATAAATATGAAAACTAGACCAGTGTTAATTATTTCAATATTTATACAAATTATAAAGTTTAAATAATTCAAACTATAATTAAAAAATTCAAAAAAGAATACAGTTATTCCATTATTTTAAGTTTTCACTTCTGTCGGCAGTTCTTAAGACAGCCACGATGTTTTTCTTTTTGTTATTAAAATTTTTAAGGCCTATAATTAATGTATGACAAACAAGGAACTTTCAATTAACTATATAACCTTCAATTGGAATTCAAGTGGAATGCAATAATGAACTTAGAATCATCAAAACCAAGTCTGACATGGGGCAACTCCTCGCCCTGAAGTACGGCGTCTCACAGTCAAAGCTTGTAGATGAGTTGGAAAATATAGACATAAAAAACTTGGGCTGTAACGAGTACAAGATTTACAAACTGGATTCGGACAGGTTACTTCCATAATTGTTTTAATTCTAGTAGAAGAGATACAGTTCGCTGATAGTTCTGGAATATTCGAGAGCTAAAAGGAATATTAATAAGTTTAAACCACACATAATTTTAATTATAAAGATGTATTTAGGATCTGATAATTTTAGATAAGACTAACTCAACAAGAAAGGAAAAAACGCATCCCTTATAAGCGTTTTCTGGAGTTTTTGGCAGAATTTTATACTATCATCTAATGGCAAACAGCGTGACCGAGGGCTTCATTATTCCATAAATTTGGACCTACATATGATATCGAGATTCAAACTTAATTTTATCCCTGGTTGCCTAATTGCTCCACGTTAAAATAATAGAGAAAATATTGTGGTTATCTCTTATATACATGCTAATATTTAGGACGAATATAATTTTTTGGTTTAAATAAACATTACAGCGCCGTTGAACGAATAACATATATATAATATAGCGTTTAATGTCCAAATTGCAACTATGAGTTTAGTATTCGGTACGTCTATATTCATAAGTGCCTTCTTAATTAAGGCCTAAATTGAATAGAGTGTTTTTTGATTTCGATTCTCTTCTTTAAAGAAGAATAATAATTAATTACTTTCTAGAAACTTTATTATCAACGCAGTCAAAGAAATATATGTAGATTTATCGATCTATCAAAGCTTCAAGCTCCTAAGGAAATGCATCAACGATATCATCCAAATAGATATGTATCGTATTTCTATACAAGAGGACGAAGTTAAGAATAAGATGTGAGTGATTATATGAGATAGTCTTTATCTTGAAATTTACTATTCCACACATTGCTCAATGCATAGTGGTTATTAAAAACAGTCTCACCCGCGCAACTTTGTCTACGTGAAATCGGTTACCTAAAGGTTGTAATTATATTTCTAAACTTGAAAAATCTTAAAAAACCTGAAACCCGATTACAACGAATACCACCGTTACAATTGTGAAACCAATCAATTAAGGAACTCACTCAAACACATACTTAGTTGGTTTAGTGAATGACTTACGCATGTGTGGAAGAAATTTCAATGAGGTGGACGCAGCGCCATCTGTCATTCAGTAACATCAATAATTTCGTTTTGTTAAAAATGCGAACGACCGTTAAATCATTTGAATATTGTTCATACAAAAATCGCTAATAAAAAATGGGAGAATAGGGTTAGGAAGGTGAAAAGTTGCGGTTACACGGGTCTTTTTATGGCAAATTAAAGAATATATTGTCGAAAAAATTGGAAAATTAAACTCTAGGTAGGGACACCCTAATTGGCTCAGCGGTGAAGTTTTTCTGCAAAGCACTTGCAATATTTTTTTTTCTAAAAATCTGAAAGTACAAACAAATTTAATTTAAATTCTTATTGTATCTACATGTAATTGTTAAATTAATATTTTATCTTACAGCCTCTATAAATATTAGAGACTGTTAGTAGCACGTACAATTTCTTATCTAAAGTATAAATAACTATTGTTTGCTACAGTGTAGTTGGAATTATGGAGCTGGTGAACGAATTTCATTTGTAGATCCCACTTCATTGTCGCTATGACTAATTGACTGTAACAATACAAAAGTTTATTCGTCACGCCCTTTAAAGATTTATTAGTGACTAGCTTTTGCTTGCAGCTTCGCTTCCGTTATTGTAGATTTAACGTATCTTTTGGGAACAATACATGAAAAAAAACTAAAATGTAAGAAACGCACAAACAAACTTGCTATTCAGGTAATCTGTTAGGCATCACAATTTTTATCTTTACAATCAATCGATATAACCTCAATGATTAAAATAAAAGTAATACCTGTATTAAACGAAATAGATTAGAACCATACGAGTTTTGAAATAACGGATGTGGATTCGATATTGTATTGAAATTGATAAAACATTAAGGACGATTTTATATACAAATAATTGACTATATTCCATTATTATCTTTTCAATATGTCCGAGGTTAAGCAGTTTACAATTAATAAAAGCAATATTTCTAACAAAAGTAATTATTATCTATAACTTTTAACCAATTCTTACAGACTACGACGTGAGCTTCACAAACAATTGAGACAACAACGAAACCACATCAAGGCGGTAATATACGATACCGACGTAACTATTAATGAACTGAAAACTCAAGTCGAGGTAAGATCGGGATCCACGGCGTCACCATATCTAGCGATGTAGTTATTCCGGAGTCATTTGGAAAGCAAAGCCAAGTTGACATCTAAAAAACTTAGTATTCTCAACCGGTCCAAACAGTACCTCACACAGTCGATTTGTGCTCTACAAAGTGCAAATATGTCTTCATATGGAGTACTGCTCACAAATCTGGGCTGACGCTCCTATCTACCAGCTTTCTCCTTTTGATTCAGTGCAAGGGCGAACTGTCGACATTGCCGACGTTCCCGAATTAACATGTGGCTTTAGAACTGTGCAGAGACATTGGCTATGTATGCTCTACCGCTTGTACAGTGGAGAGTGTTCTGAGGAACTATTTAATATGGTGCCCTCTTCTCCGTTTCAAACTCACAAATCTCGCCGCTGATTGGTTGAGCAGACTTATAACCTAGTAAAAAAGTGACAACCGTGAGGTTGTCTCGACCCTTCATTGTACATAGGCTAGCGTTATGGAATGGGTTACCCAACACCCAACACGATTTTCTCTTAGGATTCTTCAAGAAGGTACTGAAGCACGCTCTTCGAGTTGGCGATACTACAGTGATGCCTTTGGTGTTGCAGTTGTCCTTAGGCAATGGTAACAATTTACGATCAGGTGGGCCGTCTGTCTCTTTGCTGCATTGTGATATTAAAAAACGATATTTATTTACATATAACAGAATTACTGCCGGCAATATAATGAGAAATATCTAATCTATTCGCACTGTTTATAATTCTAAAGCTGGTTCCGTCACAGTTTTAATTTATTTTCTTTCTAGTTCTTTTTTTCGAAATTTATCAAAGATTAGCCACGTGCCCAATTGCATTCCCCATCAGCATTATCTCAAAAATGCATTCTATTTATATCCCCTCAAGGCAGGATACATTTTCAAAAGTCAAGTTTAAGTCCCGTTGTTATAATCCTAAAACTGTTTCTTTCACTAGGATTCAATACTTATCTCAGAATGTCAGTTACGTTATGTCGATGGATGGCAACGGGCTCGGTCCGAGCAGCATCAGCAAACCATAGCCGACGTTGAGAGTGTACCGAACGAACAAGTTGAATACTACAAACAAAGATCAGATCACGAACAGAGAGTTCACTCGGAATTAGAACTATTGGTCAATATAAGTATTAATGTATGAAGTTTATTTGTCACCTTTTCCACCCTTGTTTTAAAGAGGTAAAAAGTGATGAAAAAATCCAGTAATCCTAACCTTATTCTCAAAATAACTTAGATGTTACCTAAATTGATACTATAAAGTCTCCACAGGGAGTTTTTGGCGGTATCTTGGAATGCCATGTCTTTATATTTTATCTGTAATCTCGTATTATTTGGCTCTATATTGTGTAATGTCAGTGGTGCTTTATGTAATATAGTTCGGTGATTGTGCACAAGTGAATTGGATCGGAAATAATAGCACGGGGTATGGATTCTGACTTGGCACAAAAACTCCATGTAATGTTCTAACAAGACGGCCACCATTTTTTTAGTTCATTGAAATAATCGCAAGAAACTTGTAATATCATTACGTGCTCGACAATGGCAGTAATAATTTAGTAGAATGGTTGCCAAAAAAAAGTGTTCACATATTGCACTTATTTGTTTTAAAAACTTGTCACATTAAAAACAAAATTTTGTATACTACTTTTTGAGGTGAACCATCTATTACTTTACGACTTTTGGAGCGATAAATTATTTATACTTTTTTTTTTTTTTTATTACGTGGGGAAATCCCTTATGGATACCCACCCTCCCGGGGGAGAGGGTGGGTTATGTCCGACTCGCACGGACTAAAACGCCACGGTGTACCGTCAGACCGTGTTGTTGGGGCGGCAAGGGATCGTTCTAGCTAATCAACCTTGAAGAGCCACCCCAACGGTCCGCCCGGCGGAAGGTAGCCGCCGGGCTCCTACCTATAGAGAGGTAGACTGGGTACACACCAGCTGCCTCCCCTTGTCCACCGGACCTGTGCAATGAAGGGAAGAGCCCCCCGGCTGCATCCCCTCAGGTCCGGCTACGGTGGCAGGAGGAGTTGGGCAAAACGCCGCCTCCTCCTGCCGGTCCTCTGTTGGCGGAGACGGCCACTTAGAGTATCTACCTCGCGGGCCCTCTCCGCCGCCTCCTTTTGCGAGATGACCTCTTCGCAAAAGGAGGCCATTGCTCGCCACGCCTGTTCGCTGCCGAGCATGGCGGAGACCACACTCGGCAGCGACAAATTCCCCCCTACCGCCGCCGCCAGAGTGCGGCGCTGTCCCTCCCACGCAACACACTCAGAAAGCGTGTGCTGCGCGGTGTCTTCCTCAGCACCGCACTCGTGACAGGCGGCGGTCGGCTCCCTGCGGGCGATCCGGTGCAGGTACCACCCGAAACAGCCGTGCCCGGTCAGTACCTGCACCAACCTGAACGTCAGGGAGCCCCAACTCCTCCCTATCCATTCTCGCAGGACCGGGCGGACGGCGTCAACGGTATACGTCCCGAAGCGCGCGTCCGCCAGGTCCTCCATCCACCTCTCTATCGCCCCCTCCCGTACCTCCCTCCTTTTAACCTCTATCTCCCTGGGAGCCGGAGGCTCCCCACTGCATTTCCTCGCCGCCGTGAATTCGTACACGGCGGCGAGAACTCCTGCCTCCAGCTCCCAGGGAAGGGAGCCGGCGAGCGTGAAGGCCGCCGCAGAAGACACCGTGCGGTACGCCCGGATCGCCCTCAGTGCCACTGTGCGCTGCACATTACGCAGCACGCGCACGTTGCCGGCACCGAGGGCGTCTGCCCAGACCGGTGCCCCGTAGGCGGCCATTGCCCGCACGACTCCCATGAAGAGTCGACGGCACCCGGCACCCGGCCCCCCAATATTGGGGAGCAACCGGCCGAGTGCCGCCGCTGCCCCAGCAATTCGCGGCCCGAGCCCCGCAAAATGGAGCTCGAACCGCCAGCGCCCATCCAAGGTGAGGCCCAAGTACTTCATTTAGGTCCCCACCCTGATACGGGCGCCCTCCACCATTATGTGGGCCCCAGGAGGTGGCCTCCGCCAAGGCCCATGAAAAAGTATGGCCTCGGTCTTCTCGAGGGCCACCTTGAGGCCCAATCTCCTTATTCGCCTGATCACGAGGGTTGTGGCCATCGTGGCCAGGCGCTCCAACTCCTTCCCGTCCCCCCCCCCCCGGGCTACGACTAGGGTGTCATCCGCGTAGCAAATGAGGCGCGCTCCATACGGGAGTGCGCCACGGAGCACCCAGTCGTAGCCCATGTTCTACAGGAGTGGCCCCAACACTGACCCCTGTGGAACTCCCCTCTGCGTCACCCGCCGGATCATACGCCCGTCACCGTCCACGTAGGCGACCTCCCTACCCTCGAGGTACGCCTCCAAGAGCTGCCGCAGGTACGAGGGCACTCCGAAATATCGGAGCGCCTCCCGTATGACACCGTGCGGCAGACTGTTGAAGGCGTTGGCGATGTCCAAGGACACCGCCAAAACCCTTTCCCCTTGGGAAGTCGCCTCCATGGACAGCGACTTCAGGAGGAGCAGAGCGTCCACTGTCGAACGCCCTGCCCGAAAGCCAAACTGCGCGTCCGATATATTCGGCCCCGCTCCCTCCAGGTGCTGGATGACTCGGGAAGAAACGACCCTTTCCAGCACCTTCCCGACGTCGTCCAGGAGGACGAGGGGCCGATACCCGGACGCGCAGTCCGGAGGACGGCCCTCCTTCGCTATAAGGCAGAGCCGCCCTTGCTTCCAGAGCTTCGGGAACTGCCCGACTGTCAAACACCGGTCGAACAGCTCCCGAAGCCACCCCCCAAGATGGCCCAGTGCAAGGCTGAGCAACCTACCCGGAACCCCGTCAGGGCCGGGCGCTTTCCGCTGATTGAGGAGGCGTTCGACAGCCCTCCCCATCTCCTCCCCCGTAATTGGGGGAGGACTGCCAGGCACCTCCTCAACTTCCGCCGAGGCGGAGGCAACGTGTATATAAGTCAGTCAGCATTACAAAACCTGGTTTGTCGATGTATTTTTTTTGGCATCCAATTTTATACTTTATTATTACTGTCGAGTAGGTAATGATATTTCAAGTTTCTTGCGTTCATTTTAATGAACAAGATGGTGGACGTCTTATTGCAACTTTCCTGGGAGTTTTTGTGGTAAGTCTGAGCCCATACTCAGCCGTATTGTTTCCCATCCTCTTCACTTTCGCAGAATAATCAAACTATATTCGGTATAACACCACTAATATTACGAAATATAGAGTCAAATAACATAAGATAATGAATAAAATATAAAACTCACTACACGAAATTCCAAGTTCCCGCCAAAAACCCTCGGTTTGGCGAAGTAGCAGACGTACTTTATACCCAATCTGTTTAAGTTAACCTAAATGCTTTCACATAATTTTTAATAATTTTAAAATTAAAAGCAAATGAATACTTGGGATACTGCCAATTGTTTGATGTGCGTAAATATCTAAAATATAAGTAGGTATATGTTTAATATATTCATTTTTTCGTTTAAACTCAGGAGACTTTAGAAAAAATTGAAAAATGGATGGAGAAATATGACAAGGACATGGAAAACATTGATCTTAAAATACAAATCCAAAAAAATGATTATCAAAACATGTTGGAAAAGAGGATAAATCTTGAGAATACGGTTAGACTATTCTTTTATTACTATTCACTTATAGTTTTAATTGAATAATATAAAGCCTCCAAATTTTCATAGCAGTTTAGGAATTGAAAAAATTCAACAAAACGGTATTGTTTGAAAATTATCGAACATCGATTATTTATCTTTATGAGTTTCCTACTATCTGACAATGTAGTGTTATAACCGGATACTAAAAATATTATAAGTCTCTAATTGTACTAATTTTATAGTGATAAATATATACCTATATACACTATTTATATACTACATAACCGGTAAATAGAAGCTTCCAGAATGAATAAGAATAATCTGTTGTAGATTGAGAAACATGATAAACTTATGAAAGAATGGATCCATTTTAAGGAAGAGCGGGAAAAAGCACGATTGTACCGCGAGAAGATGACCAAATCCGCTATAATAGTTCAAGCTTGGTGGCGAGGATTACTAGTTCGTCGCCAACTCGGACCATATAAAGTTATTAAGAAGAAACGCGAAAAGAAGAAGAAGTTATATTAGATATCTAATTTATTTTTGCGATTTATGATATAAATGTTTATTTAGTCAGACGTAAATTTAATATACAAAAGAACCTCGATATGTTAGAACCCAAGGGAAATACAGAATATTTTAAGAGAGGTTTTAAATTACCAGGGCTTATGTTACACTCCCTCTGTTGCTGCACACTTTCTGGAAGACCAAATCATGTCATTTCTTGAAGTTATCTAGAGAGCCAATGCTAGCTTTAAAGTTAAAGATAAGTTTCAGGGAATTTGTGAACTCTTGAGCTTTTTTTTTTCACTATGGTTCTGTAGTACTGATGTTTTGGTTTGGATACTATTTGAACCATGTTAATAAATATTTATCTAAAATAGGGAATTCAGAAAATTTTCGTCTTTTTCATAAAAGACTTTCTCCAGTTTGTCGTTTCTTCAAAAATTCAGATTCTTTTTAAATTATAAGTCACTAGCGGGCCTGGTAGAAGTTATCCCACCCTGATTATTAAAAAAATCCTTGACAACTTAAAAAGCTTTCTCATGAATCACTCTATCAACTGGTGAAACTCGCATAAAAATCCGTTCGGTAGTTTTTCAGTTTATCGCGAACAGACAGACAGAGAGACGCAGCAGAGGACTTTGTTTTATACTATGTAATGATAATGGTATTTTCGTGTATTCCAAACTTACTCGCAACATCTTTTTTATCCATTTTTCACCGCTTCTATCTCTTTTAATTTATCAGCGTATGTTAGTATTGTTATTTTTCGTTTCGAACTTATTTTACTTAGGTAACTTTTATCACACAGCACAGTTTCCTGGACAGTTATCAATAAGTAATCATCCAAATAAGCCGCTGTCCTAACCACAGCAAATACAGCTTTTAAGGATTTCAAAGGATATTGTTTCTTTGTATACTTAATGTTTGTTAACAATTTAACTTTATATATATGTTTTGTTTATTCTTTCGAAATTACTCATTGGCGAACAGTTTATGTTACAGAGCTCATCGAAACATTTATTTAAGTAACTGACGGCTAATACTGAAAATATTAAAATTATCGAGTGTGCATGTTTTTAGTAATAGAGATTTAGGCTCTGAAGGGAAAGAAACGAGATTATATTTTGAAATTATAATAGCGGTTTCTACCTTATTGAAGTTTGACTTATCGAGGTTCTACTGTACTTGCTAAACAAATAATGATATTTTCATAATTATTTTATAGATGTATTAACTAGAAATATATAAAGTTATAATAACTCGATTGTATATTTTTTTAATGTGTACAAGAATATTTCACTTTGTTACATATCTGCATTTGAAACCTTAATCCTATTTATAGTAATATTTTTCTACATTTTTGACATTTTTGAAGTGAAAATTTCTTGAGGCACGTTAAGCGGTATTCTTTTGGCAGGACATAAATTTATAATTCGCGTCATGATATGCTAGTAAGCGTAACCGGTCGCATTGCGCTTTTTTACAACTGGCTACGCTATTGGCCTACTAAGGCCTTAACAGCTTCACCGGACTACTCGTCTTATAGACTACACTGTATTGAGCTTGAATGGCTGAGGTCATACTAATGACGCGTAGTATAGCGGGCTGTGTACATCTGTGAGGTGTGCCGTGCACCCTTGAGTTAGTCGCCCAAACAGAGCTAGTCGCCCAAACATCCCAAATTGGCTGAGTGCCTTCAGCGCTCGCCTCAATAGTTCGGTGAAGCTGTAAATACCTTTCAAGGTCAATAGAGTTTTCGTTTGAAAAAAAAATTATAAAGAGGCAAAGTTTGTGAGATTGTAGGGGACACGTTATTTGTGAGTATACTAATCCGAAAAATGAAACGACTTTTTTGTGGTAATCGAATCTGCAAAGTAAGTTAGAGAAAAAGTAAAAATATTTACCGTCTAACGAAGTAGGTACGGTTCACTTAATATATTTGTAAATAGAAATAAATTCAATGTGCATATATGAGGTATTTTTATATTATCAAATATAGTATTAATTAATTACCTACAGTGCTAAATAAGAAGTGAATAAAAACTTATAGTAAATATAATAACAATTAGAGATGAAATTTATTACTAAACCAAACTTACATATATATTTCTTGTTTTGCTATTGCATTATTTTCACATTTATACTACCCCCAATAATTTTATTCTCTATAATACCACTAGTTAGCTGGAATAAAAAACCTTACGGTATCGTACACATTAGTATATAAGCAAAAAAATTCAATAAAGTATTAATTTATTGTATTGTTAGTTAACTTCAGAAATCATAATAAGGACGTTGAATTAATAATCCAAAGTTTTCAGTCAGTCTATTGATTGTAATTCAATATTATTATCTTGATATTACGAAAGTCGCATCACTATGGTCAACGTCAATGAAGTCACGTGACATATTTGACCAATAGCAACATTTTGTTTGACAACTAAAATGTAAACTCTGTACGCGGATGTTATCAAAAACTTATATTTCATAGATTTAAAAATTAATATCTAATTTATTATGCTAAAGAAAGAAAAGGTGAGTTCATCTTTAACTACAAGAAAATACATGTAAAAATATAAACGTTTTGACTAAATCGGGTGTGAAAATAACCGATGATATTGTTTCGTCGGCGTTTAACGCTAGGCCTTTTTTGAAAAGATACCTTTGCCATGTCAGTTGAATTATGTCGGTGTGTGGTATGCGGTTTTGCATAATTTATTTGTGTTAAATCCTCGTTTTACTGGTGATTCGAAAACGAATATCTGTGTTGTGGAACTTTTAGTGGACATCGTTGTTCACAGGAGGCGATGAAGACAAAAATTGAGAAGAACAAGAATGGAGAGCCGGAAGTGGAGGTAAGTTTTGTTTATAATTCTATTTGGGTGAATAGGTCTACTAGAAAAAATAAATTAGAGTTATTTATCGACCGGATTTCAGATTTAATTTAATATTATCCTCTTTTCCACTTTTTTATACATAATCCGTAATAAATATCGTCGAACTGTAAACTAAATATGTAAGTTTCTGGTTTCAGTGAGAGATAATGTTTTGGTAAATTGCCATTTCATTGTTTTTTTCTAAATTCCGTGAGAGGTCGAGAGCAGAGATCTCGAAAAATATAAAATTCTCAATAGGTTAATGATATATACAATTAACAGATGTTTCATAATTACAATAACCTTTTGAATCATGATTTAACTCTTGATATTACTATCGAATACGATTGTTATATATGCTTAAAAATAGTCTGCTTTTTAAATTATAATACTTGGTATTATGTACAAGATTCCGTAATATACATAAAAAAAAATTTGTATCAATTGTTAAAAATTTAGTTTACAACACTTACAGTAAATGATAATTGTAATTGTAGTATGGAACGATGGTAGAATAATGCATGTGTTAGCGTTAACTTAATAATGCTATCAAGATAGAAGAATAATTTTATACTAGCCTTTTCCCGTGACTTTGTCCGCATGAAATAGTAACTTTGGACTAACACTAACATGCAGTGGAAGCTTCCAAGAGGAAAATAACCCTGATTTTGAAACATTCTTCACTAGTGCTGTGCTCCTATTGGTCGTACATAACCTTCCTCGATAAATGATCTATATAACACTGAAATAAGTTTTCAAATCATACCCGTAGTTCCAGACTTTACCACAAATTCAATAACTTTAGTAGTATAGGTGGATTGCTGTTTAATTTAATATAATAAATAATTTTTCATGCTTTTTTTATTAAAGGATAAGAGACCATGAATAATGTTCTTTATACATACAAATAGTTTATTTATGTAGAAAGAAGAATAATTAGACCTGTCTCAAGAATAAGCAATTATTAAACAATTTTTTAATAGTATTACTTCTTAACTTCTGCATTTAATTTCACTTGCATTCTGAGAAAACAGTAATTTCAGCAAAAGTTCCTTTATTTGAAATAACAGCCTGTATCATTAAAGATATTGTTTCTTAACAATCCTGGTACAAATTGGTCTTTTTTAAGATTCAAATTTATATATTCCTAAATAAGGGGCTAATGGGTTTCATTTTGGCAGTGAAGATCAAATCAAAAATATAAAACATACCTATTCACATTACCCATAACTACCCATAAAAAAAACAATATATTGTGTAGCTGGTATATATATCATTATACTGGTGACATTTAAAAAAAATTGACCATTTCGAACTAAATATAGTGAAATGATACAGGATATATGTAAATCCTGCAAAAAAAACTACCAACTCTATATTTAGAAATGTAAATAAATTTGCAAAACAATTTTGGAAACTAACAGAGTAAGAGGTTATTGAAAGTGTTTGATTCCAATTTCAAATTTAAAATCTTTATGTTTGAGATATGTTATTAAGTCAAGTCTGCCTTGTTTCAAATGAGTGATATATGTTTTAAAAAGTGATTAGTGTCTTTTCCATTATACTGCATTTAAATTTATTCTATGATAGGGTATTATTATTTTATGTGTCATGAATTAGTATCTGTGATTTTAATGTTATTTTTAGGTTCTTGTTTTCTTGTTTTTGCGTAGATTAATTGTTGCATTTTTTGTTTTTTTTTTTTTTGTAATTACTATCTAATATAAGCTGTATAATAATCTGTTTTATATTAAAAACAGATAAACTTCCTTTTTAAATAATATTACAAAATTTATCACACAATACTCATAATCAAGCATTGTTATATCAAAAAGGAAATGAACAAACAATATTGCCACAAAAAATTAAATCATTATAGCCAGTTGCCAGATTGATTAGAATATTTATATTCATAAACAATGTAAACCTTCTCCAGTTTTATATCTGTTAATTTTTACCCTTACTGCTTTAACCCCTATGGAAAATCATATGTTATGTAAACCAATGCTTTGAAACCTCTCCTATCTATACATATAATAAGAATGCAAGATTAAAGTGTCTGTGTTAGATTTTCGTAAAAAAAATTGTTGCAGGAATTCTAGGAATCAGTAATAAAATAAATTTCATTTTTAGAAATGTGTGTCTGTCTGTTTGTATTGACATGCATCACTGCTAAAGTACTAGGTTCACATTAATATCACACCAAGACAATTATAAAGCATATCTTCGAGAGTAATTTAGTATTTGTATATTAAAATTGGTCCACTTTATCAAAAGTGATTGTAATGGTATTTGTTTATCGATGGTCGAAATAAACATAAAAATATTCAATTATACTGAATTTAAACTTTTATTACATTAGAAATACACAGAGACACATATAGTATGTATGAATGGGAATGAAGGAAGTATACTTTTTAATAACAATGTTGCCACTAATGTAAAAATAAAATATACACATTTTTTAATGTTTACATTCATAAACAGTATTGATTACACATCCTAAGTATGACAGAAAAGTAGATAAGTAAATGAACTAAATTCATTCGGATGACTTTATTACTGTTTTTTATATAAAGTTCCATGCAGATAAAGTTGTGAGTATAACTAGTCTGCTAATAAAAAATGTCTTCATCGGCTCATCTCCCTTATTCTACTCAGTTTTATTTCGATGTATAGTAAAAATTACATGGTTTTGTGCTCTAAAACTAATACTTCAGCCACTGATCATATGTAATACTATGATTTAAAAGGATATGTTTTCAATTCTTTTTATCATCTATTTTCAGTATTCAATTGACACAATAGGGCATACAGTGTAATTAGCACTGTTAGCAATGTTATACTTAAAACTCAAACTCAACATGTTAATTACACAGTCAAGTTTTGTACATACTCATGGTAGTTTAAATATAATAAAAATGTGTGAATTTCTTAAACACTTGACTATTTATACTTTGATTTATTACAGGTGTTATATCATAAATTGTATGTAGAACATTAAAAATAATGTGGGAATTATATAAAAAATACACATTTTGAATCATGTTGTATTATTGTTAATTACTAAAAAAGAATTAATTATGAGTTTGCAGTTTTATCACTTTTACTAGTCTTTGTTAATATAGTTTTTTATTATATCATAGGAGGTAAACAAACCGGTGGGTCACCTGATGTTAAGTGATCACCGTCGTCCATAGACACTTGCAACACCATGAGGAGTCGCAAGTGTGTTGCCAGCCTATATTTGGGAAAGGAGTAAAGTGGAGGTGAGGAGGGAGGGGAGGTGGACCTCCGTCGCTCTCAAAACTTTATAGCATAAAGTATAATACTTTATTATATCCTAATTTTTAAATTTATATTAATAGATAAAATGACAGAACTTAATAATTTTAATTAATATATTAACCCTAAACATTTTTCACTTCAGTTAAATTAGATTGTAGGACACATACCTAGATGCTCCATAAATAAATCAACCTATTTATGTGTACAGGTGTAATAATAAAGAAGATAATTAGTATTATATTAAAAAATAGTTTTGTAATAGAATAAATTTAAAAACTTTGTATGTCTGTTTGTACACACTAACCTTAAATATTATTACGAAAGTTTTGAAGAGTTTATGTCAATTAACATGAGCAAATCTTGACAAAAAATTGAAAATATAATTTATTTAAAATCATGGGAATAAGTTTAGTAAATGTGAAAAGGTGATACTTTATTTTTGTTGAATAGCTTTAGTCCCCCGGATTCGTTTGTATTAATAAGTTGAGTAGATTTCACCTATCCCTTATGAACAGTAATTTTGTCTGAATTAAAAGTACTTTTTCTATACCAGAACTATGAAAAATTTTAAAATAAACGAAGACTTGAGCAAAAACTAGATAATGATATTGTAAGAATTCTCACAGGTTTCATATTACAGGTATGGAGTTAGTATCAGATGCGTTTTGCATAGTTAGCTTTTATGGGTCTCTCCTATGTTGTTGAAGTAAACAAGCTCTTTGTTCATGTTCCCACTCATATTTCAAATACTGTATACAAAGAACCTTTATAGTAAGGTAAAAAAACCTACAAAGTTGTGGACCTTATATTCAAATAAGATACTAAAACTGACTTCATATTTTTTTAATTCCAGAAGCAATAACAATCAAAAACACATTAAGTTACATGTTCACCCAACACCTACTTTGGATACCTTGTATTACAATTTTGTAGAAGTATTTATATGTATTTATTTTTACCTATTTCACAGGGGCAAGAATGGGTAAGAATATTTGCATAAATAAACAAATTAGGTTATTTGTAGTAGCTCTAATATGAGAAATAATATAGAGTTGCTGGAAGATGGCATAAAGTCTGTTTATTTTGTTGACATTTTATTAGTAAGCAGTGTTTAGTACCATAAAATAAAAGTATAGATAAGTCAGATGAATCATTCGATACAATTTAAGTATCACCACTCTTAGTTGAATTTCTCATGAAACATCTCTAAATGCCATCTGGCACTTGCATTGGAGAACTAGTTTCTAGTTTTAGCACTATTGAAAACATTGGCACTTCGGATGAGTCGAGGTTGTGGTCAAACATATTTGAGTATGAAAAAAGGAGGTTTCAGTAAATTGATACTTTGTACAAGCATTTGTATTTATATTAATGTTTAATATTTCTATTTGATAAAGTAATATACTTTTAATGGTACTTATCACATAACTAATAACTATAACATTCTTTATAATTTTAATTATGCCAAAATAAAGAATAGGAAATTGTTTCATTATTATTGTTAGAGCTGACAGGATGTCGAAGCTCCCGAACGTCCCATGAGTATCGAGAAAAGCCGAACTGTAAATGCCTATGCAAGTTTCCTGCTTTATACACAGTTTAATTTTATCAATATGCGTAAATTCAGAATAAAAAAAATTGATTCGAATAAATTCGTAGTCCGTATCTCACCTCAGCAAACCAACATTTAATTTTAGATCTTGCGTCTCTTTGATAACGCAGATACGATTTATCAGTGATGTTTAAATGCAACTGTTTACAGTAAATATTAGGATTTGGCACATCTCTGTATTTCTCAGTACGTTTTCCGACGCCGTACGGCGACGCAAATCTGCGCGTTCGATTTTCCGATATACCGATTTCATATAATATTTTTTTGTGATTTGTTTTACGGTTAAATCGTGCGAAATCAGTTCGTTACGTATGTTAGTAATTTACATCTTTGCAAGTTTCAGTAACAAAACGTTTTATTTTTCCCATTTTATGCGCTGTGACAATTACTTACCTACCTACCTCTTTTATAATTTTACTTTATTATTAAAAACCGTCCGTTCGAATTAGTTCTTTAAATTATTTTGACTTAGATACAATGTTTGGATGGGTGTGTACTTACATATGTGTGTTTTGTTTTTTGAGTACGCTTTATCTATTTTTGAAACGAACGACTTTGCTCAAGAGCAGTCAAAGGAAGGGCAGATATATATCGTTCAAATATATGGGACTTTGTTTTATTTTCGTTTTAAAAAATGATCAGGTGTTTTTGACGTGTCACCTTTCGTCTCCGTTTGACCTTTGGAAGGGCAAACACTGTTCCGAGTATTTTTAACGTTCAAGTTTAGTTTGCCCTGACCTATAAAGTGTCAAGGACTCACGTAGTCCGCTTGATATTTCACACATTTCTAAATCCGTGGGTTTTTCAGCTGTTTTAAGTGAAGGTTTATGGACACTATACGAATATTACAATGTTTGTATTAATTAATAATACTTCTTATTATAAATGTTTTAATTTTCAAGTAAGCATATCTGTTTTCATTATTTAAAACTTCTACATAGTTGTCAAAGACTATAGCCATGGGTTCAGTAGTAAAATGGGCGGTGGCATGATCTCTATAAAAAAAAAATAACCAACTCAGTTCCTTGCCGGGTTTTTTTTAAATAACCGAGGTGTTTTTCCATAAAAGTGATACCGTGTTACTACAAAAAAAGTTAAATACGTATTGTATACTTGCTTTAAAAAAGTTTGGGTCCTATTAAATGCACCACGCTCGCCGACCGCTGCCGAGGTAAGTCATCCTTTTTCGCAAGTCTAACATAACCTAACCAAAGCGAGATAGATGAGCAAAATTTCGAACGTTCGGCGAGCGCGGTGTATTTAATACGTAAGTACCCAAACCTTTTTAAAGCGAGTATTCAATACTTTTTTTTTTTAATAATACCGATAGTGTTTTGAGGTTAATAAGCGCATGCCAAGAGCCTAAATTGAATAAAGGAGGTTTGATTTATATAACCTGTAGAGAAGGTGAAGGTGTTAAATTAAAAATTCTAACTAAATTATAAATTATGACTTTATTATGTTTTGCTCTATACATCTATACATATGATAAGAATGTAAATCTAATGTGTCCAATGAAAAATGCTTCAAAATCTTTTTTTTTTTCGATCTGATTACGCCATTGACCTAGCATGGTCTTAACAGCTTCACCGAACTACTAGTTTTAAAATCGTTTCTTGTTCTTCTGAGAGCTTCTGTTGCGTGCTAGCGTTAGCCTACAGTAACTATTGCACGCGAACGATGTCGCGCGCAGAGGCTAGCAATGAATATTTTCATTGAGCGATTTTGTTTTCGTGTTAATTATTTAGGATTATTTATTAAAAATAAAACTTTTTGGCACGAGAATTAAACCATTAGAAAACCACTAAATAGTATTATATAATTTCTACAACAAAATACCATAAAACATTGCACCGAAAAAACATTAAAAAATAATATATTTAATAACGAAACCGATTCCATAAACATTAACGCATTTTTTTTAAATCTTATCTTTACTAATTTCTTGTTCCGTTTATCGGTTTAATTAAACAGACGATAAAGTCTTGGAGCCTGTTTACTTATCAATGTATTGTGAGCCTATGTCTTTATTTCAAGTACAGAATAATACTTAAAAACTGAAAGCGCAAAGTTATCCATCTTTATGGCATTGAACTGTTGTTAAACATAAACGGTGTTTGTTATTACAAAAAAGCTGAATTCGTATTAAATACTTGCTTTATAAAGGTTTCGTTTTTTTTTTTTAACTTTATTTTTGGCAATCAATCTTTCAAATTATTACTGCCATTGTCACGTAGTCAATAAGTATTACAAGCGTCATACGATCATTTCAATATTAAGCGTCGTGTGAATCAATATTCTAACAAGATGGTGGATCCCTTGTTAGAACATCCCTGGGAGTTTTTGTGGCATCTCAGAATTTCATGCTCCGTGGTATTATTTTCCATTCACTTCACTTATGCATAATAAACTATTTTACGTATAACACTACCAAATTTACAAAATATAGAGTCAAATAACACAAGATTATGAATAAAATATAAAATCCACTACATGGCAGACTAAAATCTCGCCAAAAACTCGAGGTTTCGTATTAAATGCACTGCGCTCGCCCGAGGCAAGTTCGCGTTATCCTTTTTCGTAACTGTAACTTAATCTAACCTAAGCGAGACAAGATGGCAAGATGGCGAACATTCAGCGACTGCGGTGCATTTAATACGAAACCCCTTTAAAGCAAATATTTAATAGGTATTTAACTTTTTTTGTAATAACACCGAATATGTATAGCATATTGAGACCTGCTTCGTTGGGCATTAAAAAATAACAAAGCGTCAATGAAATAAAAAAAAAAAGTAACCTTTCGTAAACCGTAAATACTTTTGTAATGAAATTCACTCAACAATAATAAATGAGCCTTAGACTTTTGCAACCTGAACGTTGAATAAAATGATGTACTCTTTTTTTTGCATATGCATTAACAAACTTGTAATCTAAATTATTTGTTGCTTTTTCTGTTATCAGGTGTCGTATACAGTCAACTTAATTAAGTGTATTAGGCCTTGAATCCAAAAGGAGGATAGCATTTTGATGTTTAAAGCGACTATCGCTCATATCTTTTTAATATATAAAAATTCAGTGTCATGACGTTTGTCCACGATGAACTCCGAAACTACTCCACCGATCTTCGTGAAAGTTGGCATATATGTATAATTTGGTCCAACTTGAGTTACATAATTCATTTTTATTAATTCATATTTCAATTAATGGCTTCAATATTTTTTAATTACAAATGAAGTAAATGATTGTCAATGTTGATTATTGTTATTAATTGTTAGTTTCATCTGTCTCAAACAGATGGCGCTTTAAAATAGTTTGCTGACAGAAAAGTTTGTTGCAGTAGGTGGTAGAGCCACGCTGAAGCTTATTGGTTTTAGCATGAATCGGTCGGCTTGTCCGGTGTAGCACCACCCTCTCACAGAAAACCGACGTGAAGTAACAGTGCTTGCATTGTTGCGTTTCGTTCAGTCAGTGAGAACACCGGAGACTCATCTCCCCTCCCCTGTCCTCTTCCTTTCTCTCCATTCCCCCAAACACAGGCTAGCAACGCACTTGCGATTTCTCTGGGGTTGCTAGTGTCTATGGACGGCGGTGGTCGCTTAACAACAGGTGACCCGCATGTTCGTTTGCCTCCTATATGATATAAAAAAAACTGTAGGGCCGACTGTTATAGATATCTCACAGATGGCGCCACGTTTTAATTTTTAACCTCTTTTTAAATTCCAGTTCTCATTACTCCATAATGACAAATAGTTAATCATAATTTAACAAAAATAAATATAAACCTAAATGACATGACAGTTTAATACTATTACGATAAATGAAGACAGTAAATGTTTCAATAAAGGTAGAAAATACATATGTAAGTGTATTAATCTTAGTGGGACGTGGAATATTGGTAGAAAGGATATCATATAGGAAGCCGTATAGTTTGGGACAGTTGAAAAATATATGATCCGCTGATCCCTCATCAAGCCCACACTCACATAGAGAATGGTCACGGATATGTATTTTCGCAAGGAAAACCGGGGAACACACATGAGCAAGACGCAGACGGATAAAAATAGACAACTCATTTTTGGGCATCTTGCTAATTATACTATATGCAGTTTTTCCTAATGGTATTATACTACTTATTTCTTTGTAGTCCCTTGACCTATTGCCATTTTTTAAATTAGAAATTAATACGCAGCGAACCAGTTATCAGTAAGTGAAAATATAAACGCAAAAAACAACTATTTTACTAACTACTTATTTCAGAAATAGACAAAATAAATAATAAAAATTCGACACTATTACACCTACATGATATGTCGATTGAGAGTTGTTTTAATTCATTAATTCACTCATGGCTTCCAAGCTATAGACTCATTGGATATTGAAGGTCATCGAGACTATTCGAGATGTTTAAAACTTGCCGTTAAATGGAAAAATACCAATGTTTTGATTGTATCTAATTAGGTGAATGCGTCTGAACTTTTTGTTAGCTTTCACTGTTATGTAGGTAATCACCTACTTTATCAGGTTCCTAATTAAGTTTTGAAAAGATTAGAGACAATTGTAATTGATATTTTTTTTATATCAAAAAAGGTAAATGAACAAGTAGGTCACCTGATGTTAACTGATCATAACCGTCCATAGACATACAGTGAGGAGTTGTAAAGAGATAGGAGGAGGGGGAATGTAAGTTGCCCTCCGGCGCTCTCGCTGACCTAATGAAACGCAAGAACGCAAGTACTGCGACTTCACGTCGGTGTTTCTGTGAGTCTGGTGGCATTACCTCGGCCGAGCCGATCCGTTCACGATGAAACCAGTAATAGCTTCAGCGTGGCTCTACCACCAAAAGATTGTAGAGACCCTTTTAATCATAATGATACCAGCATCCAGTCTCATTGCAAGGTTAAAATCCTCTTCCCCAGAGCGAAAGATCAGGGCCTAATTCACGAATTTTTGGCCTTCGCAAAACCTTTTCGAGCCATAAGATATTCACAGTTCTATATTTATCACAAATACCTACAGTACTACAAACAAATTTCTCAGGTTGGGGTCTCCTCACGATGTTTTACTTCATCGTTAACCAATAGTGATAACAATTGAAATGATCAAATATATGCGAATTCTGTAAAATTCCGAGTACATATCGAAGTTCGAACCTACGGACAAATCGATAATTCTTCGTTCATCGTTATGCTCACAAAAATGATATAAATTTATTTTATCCGATTCTGAACTCATTTATTTGTTTACTAGCTTCTGCCCGCGACTTCGTTTACGTAGGCCAAAATATTTTTTATACATACGTGCATTAACTCCGATTTTGAAACATTATTCATTGTTGCTCCGTTCCTATTCGTCGGATGATATATAGCCTATAATAGCCTTCCTCGATAAATGAGCTATATCACACTGAAATACTTTTTCAAATCTGACCAGTAATTCCTGAGATTAGCGCGTTCAAGCAAATAAACTCTTCAGCTTTATAATATTTGTATAGATTATTTATTTCCCCTATAATAATGCGATACCTCCACCAGTTTCAAGCTCAAAATCAGCACTGAGTATTCCCTCTGAGATTTTAGCATGTGTTGAACTATTCACCCATTCATAATACTGGTATTTTCCACTTCTGAGTATATTTTGTTCCTTGTCACTTTTGTTGCGTTTTGTTCGGTCAGTGAGAGCGCCAGAGGCCCACCTCCCCCTCTTCCTCCCCTCCATCCTTCTTCCCCTCCCCCTTCCCCAAACACAGGCTGGCTACGCACTTGCGACTCCCCTGGTGTTTCAAGTGTTTATGAACAACGGGGATCACTTAACATCTGGTGATCCGTCTGTTCGTTTGCCTCTTATGACATAAAAAAATTATACTGTATCGTGGAATATGAATAGATGATTTTTCTTTCTGTCTTTTTAATACACTAATAGAATGACTCGTAAATTATGGGATATTTATAATAGAATAGCTAAACCCCGCCGGCTCGGTTGGGCATCAAAAAATGGTCAAGGATCAATCGAATAAAAAAATAGTCTAAGACCATCTGGGAAAAATTCAGCATTAAATTGTCATAAGTGCTATGCCCATACGTTCTGTAGTCTTAACCTGATTGAGCCTCAAAGAAGCTGATACAGGGTGGTATTATTATATTTTACTCACGACGGAGTAAGTTAATGAAAATTAAGTGGTACTGATTTATTTATTACATTTTGTCTTTTGTGGGAACAACTTACGTATTGTTTAGACAATATACAGGTAAAAATATAAGTCACGTGAAATGCCATGTGCCTATAATTATAGATAAATATCTAATTGCTCTCTTATTCTAAGGTCATTTACAAACCCAAAGGTTGAAACGATAATCAAAATTTACCATAAAATATTCTCTTGTTTACAACCATAGTATTACTAGCTGTTCTCGCGACTTCGCCCGCATGGAATAGCTTACTTTGTGCTAACGCTAAAACGCAGCGAAAGCTCTCAAAAGGAAAAAAAAACGATTTTGAAATATTCTTCATTGGTGGTCCGCTTCTATTGGTCTTATCATTATAGCCTTCCTCGATAAATGAGATATCTGACACTGAATTTTTCAAATTGGATTAGTATTTCCTGAGATTAGCGCGTTCAACCAAGCAAACAAACCCTCCAGCTTTATAATATTAGTCTAAATTAAAAACCGAACCAAAAGAATTAAAAATTTAAACAATTCGATTCGAGCCATCTACATAATCTTGTGAATTTTCACGACTGTCTTAGATATAAGCAGTATTTAGTGGTAAAACGACTAATATTCCACACATTCTCCTAACAAGAAGCATTTATCCATTAAATTATGTTAATACCAACGGCTGATATTATTCATTTCACAGCTTGTGCGTGAATATTTGTTATCTGTTCGTGACGCCACTTTCACTATCGCGTTTGTGGTAATATATTTCTAATCTTCAACTACGTCGGACATTATATGGGATCATTGCTTTTCGTCGTTCAATAAAAGCCAATTTACTTTGCCTAGGGATTACTGTGTAATGGATGATTCGCTGTTCACCAATATTGTCTCGCATTTATTCAGCCATCATTAATTTGCTTCTTTTTTTAATATGTAATGTGAAATCACTGTAGATGATAATAACAGCTATAGAAAATTACAAATTATAATATGATATAAAATAGCTAATTAACCGATAGCAGAATAATTAATAACACTTTATAACAACAATCAACACAATATAAAATACTATATAAATATAATAGCGTGCCCAGCGGACGTTGTCCCTCCCTGACAATGAAAAAACCTGTTATCCGACCGTAGCGCCTCCTACCGGGTCCAATTATGAACTAAACCATTCTCGGATCCAATGGAACACGCACACAAAATGTCATCAAAATCGGTTCAACCGTTTAGGAAGAGTTCAGTGACATACACACGTATAGAATAAATTTATATATAAAGACCCAGGCGATCGAGCCTAGCTTGGTGGTAACCCGATTAGGCCTCCCATGGCAGCGGCTCAAGCCTAGGTTCGATCCCTCGGTAGGGAGCCCTTGAGTGCGTTGCTTGCGCGATACGGTGACACACCCATACATCACTGCTACAACACTACACGATCACCTCCACACACGTGCACGCCTACACGCTACACATCTTGCTGGAAGGGTTATTTTTGTTAAATTTTTTTCCCTTATCAAACTGAAAAAACTCTCAATTTTTCCGATAAAAATACATGGAGGAGTTGTTGAGGCGAATATGCTTGGTACACATATACGTTTCAACAACTCAAACATATATGAATAGTTAGCTAGGTTTGCTAAGTTAGGTCGCGTTTTTTGCATGCAACGGGCAACAGCCAAGCCGAGGTGTGCCGTGCACCCTTGAGATGGTTGCCAATATAAAATCGGCTGAGTGCCTTAAGCGCTCGCCTTAGTAGTCTGGTGAAGCTGTTAAGACCTTGCTAGGTCAATAGCGTAGTCAGTTCGAGAAAAAAAAAGAGCCTAGCTTGGTTCTTTAAAAAACATTTTTAAATTAAACTGTCAGGTGTGTCTTACAAAATTACCATTTTTCCACAGAAAAAATATATTAAAAAAGATGTCTCTCTTATAATTATAATAATAAAATTATTTAGTTATTTAAAATAAAATGTTAGGTTTGCCTTACAAAATTATCATTTAAAAAAAAAAAGAAACAAAAATTATATACACTCTGATTCGAACTGGGGTTACTTGGATTTTCGAAGCAACCAATTTTTATCAGATCTATTTTTGTTTTGACAGCGGCGGCGAAATTTACCTTCATATTCTAGCTATATTTTTTCATTGCCTGAAGTCTCAGTTAAAAAATGTTTTCTATAAATAAAATATAGCTAGATCGAGTTATCGTCCCTGAAACTACCTACATACTAAGTTTCACGGAAATAGATGACGCCATTTCCGAGATCCTGAATATATACAAATATAAAATTATACAAGAATTACTCGTTTAAAGATATTAGAAGATATAAATAACTGTTATATGTATTTGGAATTATTTTCTATATAAAATATGCCTAATAATACCTAATAACCGACGTGATTAAATCACGGACTTAGCTAGTTATTCACTATTAAAGATGATATACAACAACAAGAAATTGACACAACGAGTTTTACACGCGTTTATAAATGACCACTAGAAGTTGGTAGGTGGTAGAGCCACGCTGAAGCTATTACTGGTTTCAGCATGAATGGGGCGGTTCGCCCGGGGTAGAAACACCCTCTCACAGAAAACCGACGTGAAGTAACAGTGCTTGAATTGTTGCGTTTTGTTCGGTCAGTGAGAGCACCGGAGACTCACTTCCCTTCCCCCCAAAACACAGGCTGGCAACGCACTTGCGACTCCCCTCGTGTTGCTAGTGTGAACGGCGGTGATCACTTAACAGGTGACCCGCCTGTTTGTTTGCTCCCTATGATATAAAAAAAAACTACAAAGCAGCAATTTAAAAAAAAATGGATTTAACCAATTTTCCTCCTTACCCCTTCATTTGCTCTACCCTATCCGTGGATCAATAAATTATGCATGTAGCATAAATTACGTTTGTTATTAATTCCGTGAATTAAACAGAATTTATTGTACCTATTGGCTCAACGTTTTCAGATTAGAATTCAGGACAGTCATTCAAAGTAGTTTGGCCGACGGAAACCGGATGAGTATTTAAATTTCCAACGCCTTGACCTACAACCAAATAAAATGTACTCTTTCTTGAACTCGTCGTATGTTATTTTTGTCTTATTTTTTTTCAAGAAGTTGAAATATCTCTTTTGGTGTCTCAAAATGCATATTCTCTAGACCAGTTTCTATAGGGGAAAGTAAAGATGGTTAAAACTATTTTTTTTGCTTCTGGTTAAAACTATTTTTTTGTTGTTAAAGCGATTAAAGATCAGTCGATAGTCTATTCGGACCCCGCGTCGATCCTTGGAACTGAATCGGAGCTTTATTGGGGAAAACATCGTGGTGAAATCATAGCCTGGTATTTTTAAGCCCACAAAGCTGGCTACCATTCTCAAGTTGACGCAACGCCAAGCACCCGTTGGTGTGTTCCGGTGGGTGCATTTGAGAGCCAGTTCCTCTAGGTTTAGCATGGTACTTTTAACTATTTGCCGATTTGGTAGGTAGTATTGTTGATTATTGAACGTCTGTCTGTTGGTTTGTTCGCGATAAACTCAAAAACTACTAAACGGATTTTCATGAGGTTTCCATTAATTAATGGAGTGATTCACGAGGAAGGCCTAGGTATATAATTTGTCAAGATTTTCGAAAAAGTGTAATTTGGTTGAAATATAACGATAGTTGTTGAAAGGGTCGGAAAGATCTAAGACGTCTGGTAGCTTACGTCGAAAACGCAGCTCAACCTCTACCTGATATATAAGATAATTAGGATAGTAAACTAAGCAGACGAAGTCGCTGGTATTAGCTAGTAATAAATATGACGATACAGTCCTCGTGTGGCGAATTAATTCCAAAAGAAACAGTTTGTGTTCGTTTTGAAAATTGATAATATTTATAGATTTCGATGTGCTCTTTCCGAATTTTTACTTTGTCACATCGCCAATTTTCAAAACTCCCGGAAAACTTTCCAAGTAAATCTATATATTTCAAAACAAAAATATTAGTGTACGAGTGATGCGTGATATTTACACATGAAGATTTTTTTCTCATTTACTGTAATTCAATCATACATTAAAACAAATTGTAAATAATTAAAACAAATAAGAGTATATGCCAACAGGTACGTAGCCGCGGTCAAAGCTAGTGAAATATATAGGTTTTCCGAAATTCACCGCGCTAATTAACGAGATTCGTAGCCATCATGTATTTTATTCTATTACAAATACAGTCAGTCTGGTTTGTTTACGTTTTAGCTTCAGATCCTATTCACGTAACTAGAATACCTATCTAATATGTCTCACGGTATCCGGATCAAAGATTATTTGTTCATTCCAACATCTGGCTACTTTTCCTTTTGATTCTGAAATTTATACAAAAAAATTGGTTGTCTATAAATTCGGTTTACGGACGATAATTTTACGTGATAACGTCATAAGAAAACATTGATGAAAAATTGCATACTTTCACATGAAATGAATTGAATTCTTATCATAAAATTGATCAAAAATTGACAATACAATTCACGTGTAGGTTGTGTGCTACTACCTGACTACGACTGGGTGCATCTAGGCGTACTCCCGTTCGGAGCGCGCCTCATGTGTTATGCCGACGACACCCTAATCGTAGCCGGAGGGATGATTGGAGAGAACTGGTGCGCCTGGCCTCGATGACCACAACCCTCGAAGTCGGACGCATCCGCCGGATAGGCCTCAGGGTGGCCCTCGCGAAGACCGAGGCCATATTATTTCATGGGTTTAGGTGAGGACCACGACCTGAGGCCCACATAATTGTGGATAGTGCTCGTATCAGGGTGAGGACCCAGATGAAGTATTGTTGGGCAGCAGCGGCGCTCGGTCGATTTCATACTTTTGTGTCAATCGAATCTAAATAAAGAAATAAATTGAACCTTATTATCCATAGGAGTTAAAGTCTACATAATTAACATAAAATGGTGAAATTTTGTTCACAACTAAATAATTTTTTTCTCTGTAGTATGTATAACTTGGATTTTATTTCATGTTACTTAAACTTGATTATATGTGGCATAATCAGGTATTTTTAAAAATTAAGAAAACCGTAAAATTACTGAGATTTTGATACCGAAAATCAGGCTGTTTTGCGCGTGGAGACTACGGAGAATTGGTTTTTATAAATGAAAACTCATTCATTTTAAAAAATAATAATCCGTACAACATTGTTAAAGGTTCAATGTATATGTATTTAGTCATTATGTTTACCAAAGTTGAGTAGTTTTTTGAGAGCGCGTCCTTAATGCTCAAAGAAGCGGTGGGAAGTCAGCTTATCGCGATATATCGTGTGTACTAAGTATTATTGATTTTAAGTATTTTGTTCATGTGATAATTTTCTCATACGCATCAAGAAAATTTCTTATTACACAAGGAACTGTAAAGTTTTACAGTTTTACCACAACACAATAAAGAAAAGTGTAGCGTTATTACCCGAATGTGCCGAGAAGTGGGTAATATTTTTTAGGTATGTGTTTCTTTGGCACGCGTCGTAGCCGAATCGGGTTGACGGATTTTAACATATATACTATCGGTAGATTAATCTTGAGTGAGCGGCATGGACTATGTAATATTTAAGTATTGTGTCTGTGAATTAAAGAGGAAAGGATAAATAAAAATATCCTTTGTTTTTTTTTTTTTTTTGTAAATCATTATCGAACCGAATGAGTAACTTATTTAGGAATATTTAAAAAAAAACTTTCGTGTTCTTGTCGAGTTCTGAATTTTTCATTATTATAGATAGCTGTAAACTTATTTTCTCGAGAAAATTGTTTTATTTCATTAGCATTCATTGTTTAATATGAGTTAATTGTTTGTTGTCTCTATCTTTACTATTGTATTTTTGTCAGTACTATAGGTTGTACCTACCCTATAATTATACCAAGTTCAAGCTACACATTTTAAATATTATTACTGAAAAGGCTTTATAAAAAGTGTAATGATGTGTTGCCAAGATTATAGATACTTTGTAAAGTCCTGTTCTCTGCTTGTAAAAATCACGTCAAAATCAGTTTAACATTTGCAGCGATTCGTCCGTATAAACAACTTACAATTACATTTTATTTATATGTAGATAATTCTACTTGTTATTTGTATTCCTGGTTCTCGTTTGACCTCGATTACAATAATATGGAAGTGACGACGGCGTCAGAGATATTCTGTTTTATTGTTTTTTTACGACTTAAATACGAGTTTCAATAAAATATCGCGAGGGGTATGGAAACCACGCCTGTAAACAATTACATTAATGCTAAATCTCTGATCTATATAAAAAAAATGATGGAGGCCGGCCATTGCGTCCGCATCATTCAAAAAGTACTGGAAAAATTGTTTTTAGTTTCACTTCTTAGACATTTGGGTCTTTAAATAAAAAACAAGCTAGGTAATCTATTACAACCTTCAAGAGTATACTAGAAAAATCTGTCAATGAATGAGGCCGTTTCTGTACGTAAATATGTTTTGTTTAATCATTGGATATTAAAAATCCTTTTGTCAATGGTCAACCTTAAGGACAACATTAGAAGTGTTGTGACCTTAATATTAGAGTCCACATTGGGAGTGTTATCTGTGCTACATATAAGAGATTAGACATCATAAATATAGAGTGTGATGGGTTTTCACATCGGGCTAGTTAAACCCTCTCTATAAGACACATACCCCATACATGAAACACTTTTCCGATCTCTGGGATAGTTCCACCCAATGCCTGCTTGATGCTCTAGACAGGTTGCAGTGATGGGTTGACCGTATTGTGAATGATGCAGACGTTACTAACAACCTTGAACTGCATCAGTTGCGAAGAGACGTTGCCTCACTGAGCATCTATTTTTGTCTGTATATTGGCGAGTGTTCTGAAGAGTCGTTTAACCTCATCACATCTTCTTCTTTCCACCACAGAACTACGCTGGCGGGTACACATCTCCATAGATTCACAGTAGCAGCCGTCCCGACAAGAACGAAGAAGTTCGAAAAGATTTGTCTTACTACTACTACGTAGCTACTAACCAATAAAATATATAAAAGAAGATAAGATCAGTTGAAAAACTAAGTAGGACTTTGACAAATCGACAAATTATGTACCTAAACCTTCCTCAGGAATCTTATTATGTGGTGATGGAAACAGTATAAAAATCCGTTCAGTTGTTTTTGATTTTATCGCGAACAGACAGACGTGGCAGAGGATTTTGTTTTATAATAAAGAATGATAAATAAATGTTATATGAGGTCTTACCCCCGTACTTGCGGCGGCTGTTGGAGGCGTACTCGGAAGACATAGAGGTCGCCTACGTTGACGGCGACGGGCGAATGTTTCGGCGGGCTACAAGGTGGGGGGTTCCCACAGGGATCGGTCAACATGGGCTACGACTAGGTGCTCCGTGGCGCGCTCCCATAATCGCGCGCCTAATCTGCTACACGGACGACGCCCTAGTCGTAGCCCGGGGTGGGGAATGGAGGGAGGTGGAGCCCCTGGCCACGATGTACACAACCCTCGTGGTCAGGCGCATAAGGAGGTTGGGCCTCAGGGTGGCCCTCGAGAAGATCGAGGCCTGCTCTTTCATGGGCCTCGGCGAGGGCCACCACCTGTGCCCCACATTATGGTGGAGGAGGCCCGGATCAGGGTGGGAGCTCAAATGAAGTACTTGGGCCTCACCCTGGACGGGTGCTGGCGGTTCGAGCCCCATTTCGCGGGGCTCGGACCACGAATTGCTAGGGTGGCGGCGTCACTCGGCCGGTTGCTCCCCAATATTGATGTCCGCTTACGGGGCACCGGTCTGGGCAGACTCTCGGTGCCGTAATCGTGCGCGCGCTTCGTAATGCGCAGTGCACGGTGGCGCTGAAGGCGATCCGGGCGTACTGGACGGTGTCCTCGGCGGCGGCCTTCACGCTCGCCGGCTCCCTTCCTTGGGAGATGGAGACAGAAGTTCTCGCCGCCGTGTATGAGTTCACGGCGGCGAGGAAACGTAGTGGTGAGCCTCCGTCAGAGAGATAGAGATTAGGAGGAAAGAGTTACGAGAGGAGGCGATTGAGAGGTGGATGTAGGACCCGGCGGAAGCGCGCTTCGGAACGTACACCGTCGCCGCCATCCGTCCGGTTCTGCGGGAGTGGGTTGCGAGAGAGTGGGGCTCCCTGTCGATCAGGCTGGTGCAGGTGCTAACCTGACACGGTTGTTTCGGGTGGTACCTGCACCAGATCGCTTGCAGGGGGCCGACCGCCGCCTGCCATGAGTGCGGCGCTGAGGAGGATATCGCGCAGCACACTCTCTCTCTGAGTGTGTTGCGTGGAAGGTGGAGCGCCGCACTCTGACCGCGGTGGTTGGGGTGGATTCGTCGCTGCCGAGCATGGTTTTGTCCATGCTCGGCAGCGAGCAGGGGTGGCGAGTAGTGGCCTCCTTTTGCGAGGAAATCATCTCGCAAAATGAGGCAGCGGAAAAGTCCCGCGAGGTAGACCCTCTAAGTGGCCCTCTCCGCCAACGAAGGACAGGCGGTAGGCGGCGGCGCTTTGCCTAACTTTTCCCGCCACCTGAGCCGGACCTGAGGAATACAGCCAGGGGGCTAATCCCTTCATTGCACAGGTCCGGCGGACGAGGGGAGGCAGCTGGTGGGTACGGTTGGGGTGGCTATCTAAGGGGAATAGCTTAGAACGATCCCTTGCCGCTCCAACATTACGTTCTGTCGGTACACCGTAGGGTTTTAGTCCGTGCAGATCGGACATAACCCACCCTCTCCCCCGGGAGGGTGGGTATCCATAAGGGATTTCCCTACGTAAAAAAAAGTCTAACATTCTAAAACGAATCAAGTCCAATTTTAATCCTTCATATAAGTAAGATCTTTATCTTTTTTAGTGTTTTTTTTTTTTTTAATTATTATTTCTATCCATCTTATCTTCAAATGTGACATGTATAGTATAGCATTTTGAAGATCTATATAAAAAAAAGCTTAAAACCTTACGAGTGGTCAAATTTGGCTGGCTCGTTTTAAAATGTAACTACTCATTTGTATTTTGGCTCATGGGAAAAAAGTGGTGTCGATTGGCAAGGTGATTCTTATTTTGTTTAGTAAACATGTCTTGTATTCGATCGAACCGTTTGCGAAATACTCTGTAAAATGCATTTAGCGTCAGTTGGGTTTAGAAAATGTTAAAAACATTCTAGACAACTAACTAATAATAGTTACGTTTTGTGGAGAGCATCATTGTTTGCTTTCTCTAATTCACGTGGGCGCTGGACGCGCTGACGTTTACAGCGTCTGCGTTCGGGTCATCTGGTTTATTTTCGAGATTATTTTTACATTTTATATTGCATACGGGATGTAAGAGGTAATCGTTTCGGTGGTTTCGACCAGAAACCACGATCGTGTTATCGGTTTTACGTATATTTTTATCAAGTTCATCTATACATATTTTTATACATAAAAATGAATTGCAAGATATGTTGCGCAAAACTCGCAGACGGCTAGTTCAATTCGAGTAATTGTTGATTTTATTTATTCCTTGAACTCTGAGGAATGTTTTTATGAAAAGGAAAATTTGAAAAATTGCACGGAAAACCTAAATATTAGTTTTATTTTTCTCTAATTGTGAACGCAACTTCAAATTTTTATTAGCAACTTGAATACACCCGTAATTACGATACTTTTTTTTCATTTTTTTTATTTGTAATTATACCATTTTACTGCATTTTGCAGCATTTCGCTTTCTCAGTTTGTATTCCGCAAAAGCGAACAGTCTCTATAGGGTAGCATAGCAACAATGTTTTATATGTTGGTATGTATGTATATATTAAAAGGGTAGGCTAAGAAAAAAAAAAAACATATTAAGGCGAAACGAAGTTTGCAGCGACAACTAGTAATAAGAATATAAATATAACGCGTCTGTACTTTTAGATTTTTGTAAAAGGTTGCAGGTTGCCTAAGAATATTTAATAACATACATTGCAATGATTTTTAGAAATGTCTATTTCTCTGTTTATATGAATACACATCATTGCTACAGCACTGAGTTCTTAATAAAAACCTTTTAGAGAAAATCATATAGCATGTCTTCGAATATTATTATTTTGATTTATTTAATTTTTTTTTCCATTAAAATCGGTTCAGTCTATGAAAGTTATTGTAATTTTAATAACGACGCGACTTAATATATATATATCTATACTAATATTATAAAGAGGTAAAGTTTGTGAGTTTGTGAGTTTGTGACCTTGTAGGGGGTTATCTCAGCAACTACTGGTCCAATTGGAAAAATTCTTTCAGTTTTATATAATTCATTTATAGAGGAAGTATATAGGCTACATATCATCACTCTAAGACAAATAGAAGCGAAGCACCAATGAAAAATGTTTCGAAATCGGTATTTTTTTTCCTCTTGAGAGTTCCCACTGCGTGTTAGTGTTAGCCCAAAGTAAATAGTAATTTTATAAACGTTTTTCGTTATTCGCTTTTGCCCGCGACTTCGTCCGCGTGGAATAGTTACTTTGGGCTAACGCTAACACGTAGTGAAAGTTCTCAAAAAGCAAACGAAAAACGATTTTGAAACCTTCATCATCGGTGCTCTGCTCCTATTGGTATTTCTCTGTTTATATGAATACACATCATTGCTACAGCACTGAGTTCTTAATAAAAAACCTTTTAAAGAAAATCATATAGCATGTCTTCGAGTATTATTATTTTGATTTATTTAGTCTTTGTTTCATTAAAATCGGTTCAGTCTATGAAAGTTATTGTAATTTTAATAAAGACGCGACTTAATCTATACTTCTATACTATTATTATAAAGAGGTTAAGTTTGTGACGTTGTAGGGGGTAATCTCAGGAACTACTGGTCCGATTTGAATAATTCTTTCAATGCTATATAGCTCATTCATCGAGAATGGTTATAGGCTATATATCATCACGCTAAGATCAATAGGAGAGGAGAACAGATGAAAAATGTTTCAAAATCGGGGTTATTTTTCCTTTTGAGAACTGCTGCGTGTTAGTGTATCTATTCCACGCGAACCAAGTCCCGGGCAGAGGCTAGTTACGAGATAAAGGTAGATAGTAATTAGACTTAATACATTCAGACTACTTTATTAGTCACTGTTTTGTACATCAGGTTCCACGCGGACGAAGTGACGGGGACCGCTAGTATTCTATACTAACCGTCGGTTGTGACTTGTTCGTCATGGAACGATTTTTGTTATTTTTTGTGGGTTGAGGATTTTCCTTATAATTTTATTATAATAGTATATCTTATTAGCACCAATTGAAATATAATGAAATATCCCATATCTGATTATGAAAGTTTAGTCAAAACTTAGTCAGACAATTCCAAGATTAGTATGGAGAAACATTAGACAAGATTTTGAAGCAATGTGGGCTTAGTTGATAGCGTATTCGGTCATTGTGTCGATCTGTTTTATGGATTTGACCTAAGGCCCTTTTAAAAAACGAATTTTATAAAAAAAAAGTTATATTAGATTAAATGCAATGAAATTAGGCTCGATTTGGAGCAAGTGTCACGCGCGGCGAAGATGGATTCGAAGTGAACAACGTTATATGAATAATTATAAAGGAAGTCCTAAGAAAGGAAGATGAAGGAAAACATCGTAATGAAACCTCGTCGTTATTTGATATCAGATGTGATTGTGTTAGTGTCAGATTGTGCTCAAAAACTATAAAGCATGAACGAAAAAAAAAGACTTAAATTTTATTTCCATATTAGGTTAGCCCGCATAATATGCATAATATGAAATGTCATATTTATTTCTGTATGACTTTTTTTTACCTAATTTTTAACCGACGAAAAAAACGGAGATTCTCAAGTCGACGCGTATATATGTTTTTTTTTTTATGTATGACGCATAACTCTTCTCCGTATAGTCCGACTTAAAATTATTTAGGTATACTTACATTAGTTTAAGAATTTAAAGATTAATGAAGTAAAAGATTTATTGTTTTTTGCGTTTCAGTTTTTTTTTAAGTTTTTATATCTGTTCATTTTGAATAATTTACGTGAGAATGTTTAGGATCATACTCCTGTTCAAATGTTATATGTAATTCTATCATCTCTGGCTTGAGTTGCCAGGCTCTTATATATAAATGTCGGAATAGGTACAATATTAAGCACGACGCAATTTTAAGAGCCATACATGCCGTTACTTAATGATTTTTGGAATACTCTTCTGCTGATTTTAATGGTTTATGAGAATTTAATGTATGTCCGCAAAAGCTTAGATATGCTAGATCTAGTCATTCAATGTTACAGGCTCAGTATTTCCAAAAACTGTGTTAGGTTATAGTGGTAGATTTTATAACAGTCTCAAAACACATTACCAATTTTCCGGATAGTGAGTTCAGGAATCATATCGAGCTGGTTTTAATATTTTATAGGGTGTATCACAATGTTGACGATTATGACGTCTGGAAATGACGCTTCTCTTTGTGCATCGACTAACTGCGAATTTAACTATTTATGTTTTGTAAAAATATATAACGTGAAGAGATAAACCAGATAGAGTTATTTGCCGGTTCTTCTCCACGACTGGGTTTGTTTGTCCGAACCGGTGGTAGCTTTGACGTTCATAAGCGCCTTCTCTGAGTATAAATTGAAAGTAAAGTAAGTAATTAAAAGAAAGTAAAGTAATTGAAAGTATATTTTGATTTGATTTGATTTATGGAGTACAAATAAACCGACTACAGGCAAAATTCGATCAATACTTAGAACAGTAGAGTGAGAATTAGTGCCATGATTTCGGCGCCATTCCTCGTTTGTCAGTAACGATGAATTCGTGTATATACTAATTTACACTTGGAAAAAGCCGAACAAGTAAATATTTTGCCAAATGTGACCAATATAATTCGTGTATATTCTAAGTTAACCCTGGAGAAAGCGGGAAAAGTAAATATTTTTCCAAATGTGTCATTATAATTCGTGTGTATTCTAAGTTACACTTGGAAAAAGCCGGAAAAGTAAATATTTTTCCAAATGTGATCATGAAAGTGAAGAAAAAGCGAAGGATTTGGCAACACTAGACCGTTCTCAGATTGTCGACTATATGTCAATAAAACGTATTGATTTTCTTAACATTAGTACAGTAATTATTAATTACACATCAAGTTCCGAGCTTTTATACTAAAATAGGCATTAGGTATTTTATTTTACATCGTTTAATTACGAACACACTACATCAGAATGAAAAAATAAAATTAAAATGCCTTTCTATATTTTTTTTTTAACGTCAAGTATTTAGAATTTTGTTATTATGTTTTTTTTTTTCGGGTTCATCTCAGAAAGCGCTGAACTGAGTTCGACGGATTACCTTGATCGGCAAGAAAAGGACTTCACGGAATTCACTTCACATCATACTCTGAATTAAAGATTTGATCTCATTTTCATCGTTAGTACAGCGAAGCAAAGCCGGAGCGAGCAGCTAGTAGTTAATATAAATAGAATATGTCAGTGACTTAGAAGATATTATTATTATTAAACGTCTAACAAATGAGGAACACTAGAAAATATTCCTAATTACTGACTACATTGTACATAACCTCAAATGAATCAAACTGATGCGTGCGGTTAACGCATTTAGTTTACTGTTGGAACATTTAACACGTCGGAATGATGTAAAGAAAGTATGTAGCGGAACCGTCAAATGATAAATGGTTAGATCGAAAATTCGTTAGTAGGTAATTTATTAGTATATTTTAACTTAAAATTGTTATTCAGATTTTAGGAAGATGAAGAAATTAAAAAAAAGTATTTTCCAAATGAATTTTATGAATTACAAAGTTCTGAGGTAACTAGCATTAAAAATAAGGATGGATCCTTATTAAAGTTTGTTAACCCTTAACCAGGCTTTGGTCATCACGCTCCCACGTCGTTTATGTGTAATTTTTGCCAGGCTCCGGTATTATAGATTCCACAAAGTAATAAATTTCTCTATAGCTAATGCTAACTAGTTGCATACAATTGTCGTATGCTACTCCTCAAACCTCAAAGTCTAGATTTATTATCAAATCGCAACGAAACTGGTTCAATAATTATTTTTTATAAATTTGATTAACAAGGAAACATTTATGTGATAATTTAAAATTTTTCATTTAGTTTACAATTAAAAATCTAAAAATATGTTCACACATTATGTGGTCGAACTAAAATTCTACTATCTCTTGTCAGGTCTATGTATTCCCACATGATTTTCTCCACTTTTCAATGCATTTTTCTAATTTTCACATATTACATGTCACATAAAATATCGATAATATAATAAATACATTGAAACAAGTATCCCAGAATCAGTACCTAATTTCCTGGTTAAGGTTAAGGGTTAAAAATGAATATTAGGATACATGTCTGAGATTGATAAATCCTAACATCGTTTAACAGAAAGCCATAAAAACTGACACTCATGTTTTTCATTTGGTAGGTTTTAATACTATCCAGTTTACTACATCTTGTCGATAGATGGCGTTGTATCATATAAACTTTTGCACTATTCAAATGAAAATTAGTGTGCTTAGATATTTGCTTCCAAAAAATAATTATGCAATATTATGTTTTAGGTGGTAGCGCCGCGCTGAAGCTATTACTGGTTTCAGTATGAACAGGTCGGCTCGCCCGCGGTAGTACCACCCTTTCACAGAAAACCGACGTGAAGTAACAGTGTTTGCATTGTTGAGTTTCGTTTGGTCATTGAGAGCGCCAGAGCGTGCCACTTTAGCCTTAACGTGATGATATATAGCCTATAACCATTCTCGACGAATGAGCTATATAACACTGAAAGAGTTATTCAGATCAGATCAGTAGTTCCTGAGATTACCCCCTACAACTTCACAACCTCACAAACTTTACGTCTTTATAATATTAGTATAGATAATAGATTTCACCTAAATGAGTCTTAAAATATTTGCTTCTAATGTGTTTTCGACAAACCGTAATTTTTTCCCTAGTCAATACCGATCGCATCATATCTGGTTTCTGCGTTTCTGTATATTCGTTTTTTTTTTTCTATCCTTCTCGACGAAAACGAATTAATTAGTAAACGCGGATCCGTGAACAGTAATGCAGCAAGGCCATCTGTGTGTGTGTTTTTAAAACGATAACATAACATTGCATCGCTACGTTCTGGTTACGCCAATTTTCTTTTAATTTGTATAAAACCGTTTGTAATATTCGACAACACTATTTAGAAATCTGATGCCTACGAGCAGTTGTTGTACGATGCTCGTATTATTCAAACGTGTCATAAATTCGTCGGGTATCTCATGATAAATCAAGTGATTTTATCATTGAAAACAAAACACTCTCGGTGATTCGAGACGGTACTAGTGTGTGCATTCTCACATATTCACATACAAATATTTGTCCGCTGTAAACGTGTCGTATTTTTAGTTTATTTTTTGGTTAGTACTGATGTCATCGTATAAAATTTAGCAACGCTTTTCAAAGTAGTTAGTGTAATATTGTATTTAAACTGTTTCGAAACGTTAAGTCGGTTTCTGAGGTAATTTGTATAAGGTGAATTGTTTTATGACTTTGTACGAAGAAGTCGTCTTGTAGCGATTCCGACTAACAGACGTTTTACAACCGCCTCGCAAGTAAAAGCGATTGACTCGTGCTTAAATAAAAAAAAAAATCAGAGTTTACAGAATCCGTTTTATACAATTGAGAGATAAAAGTTTTACATTAATTTATGTGCTTAAAGAAGGGAATCGGTTCTCGTCGACGACATAAAATATTATGGATGTATTTGTAAGTGATTCAGAAAGTTGAAACTTGCGGAGAAAGTTCATCTGTTTTGTCCAAATCGAGCGATAGGTTTGCTGCGAGTTGTCGCGAAATACGTACATCTTGCTCCGGTGCATTGAGACTTTACAATTAAAACAGTAACAATTCATCTTCATTGAATGTTCAAATAAGCCATACGTGTCGTGTGAACCCAGTTTACATTTGAAGTTTCTTCATACTTATTACAATATTTGTTATTATGAAATAGCGTGAAGTGTTTGTTACTTGCAGTTATAGGTTTAGTGAAGTGTGAAGAGGAATGTTAATTAATTGCGTGATTCGGTGTTTCTGTGTGTATAATGTTGGTGTCCGCTGCGTCGACGACGAATGTTAACAACGGGCACTCGTTGGCTTCAATGTTCCGGCGGCGAAGGAATCGTTCTCCCCCGCCGCCTCCATCACCCGTGCCGGTAAGCAAATTTTATTTAATGACAAATATACTCTGTGACTTGGCTTTAAAAAGCCATAGTATGTTCTTGTAACACAAGGATGCACAGACTTTTTGGAAGCAGGGACCACTCAGACAGGTTATGAGCTAAAGGTGGGACGCTAGAAATTAAAACAAACGAATAATTGTGTAAAATGAATTTAATAGAATTATTAATTTAGTTCTATTAATTCCGAGTGCTTTAATTTTTCGCTATTTTAAAGGGCCACACATACACCATTCAGGATACAGCCCTGTTTTAAAAATGAGATTTTATTACAAAAAATTACTAAAAAATATCGTATGTAACATCGTAAATTTACGATGATTCTTCAATACACATTATGTAGAAAAAGCGATGTGGAGAGCGCTTTTACACTGTTAAATAATATTGTTTTAAAAAGGACTTTAATTTACTTAAATCAACCATTTTTTTATGTTGAGAGACAAATATCTTTGTTATATTACAAATTAATATGATACAATTTGATTCATTTTTCATGTTCCTCGGTTTATTTCATTATGTTGTACCCTTCTAATCCATTTCATTAAATATGAGCGTCCATTTCTCTATAGAGCCCTTTTCACTCGAAATCTGTGATGAAACGTTAGCACTCGAGACGTAGTAACCTATAATGAGATTACAGTCCTGTTTATAAAAATATGTTGTGATATGTTACGTACAATGAAAAGATAAACTAGATAGAGTTTCTTGCCGATTCTTGTCGATCACTGAATAGTTTTCCGAACCGGTGATACTTTTGACGTTCGTAAGTGCCTCCTCAGGGCCTAAATTGAATAAGATATTTTTGATTTTGTTTAACCTTGTACCCTTGTGTACATACCTTTATGAACTATAGTATCTATTCACCTCGTAAGTGACCATATATCGCTTTGTACTTAATTACTTAATAAAAAAGTGAGGTTTAGCATCCTGTGGCCTTTATAGTTTATTATTCTAATAGAGTCAGTAATTTGACGTGCATAAATACAGAAGCTATTCTTTCTTTTGTTACATGAGTGACGCTACCGGTACTTTAAGACGCAATATATACTTTTAATATAACTTATTGTATATGTTTGTACAGTAATAGACATAATAGCGGAAGTCATCATACTCAGTGTCTCACGTCGACCTCGAAGTTGTGTCGTCTTTTTGTTTAAATCTATCGTACAAAAAAAGGAATGTAGTGTATATAAAAAATTAATATTAAACATTTGCGATGTTATTACAAAAAAGTTACATACGTATGGAATACTTGCTTTAAAAAGGTTACGTTTTAAATGCACCGTGCTTGCTAAATGTTCGCCGTCTTGCTCTTTTGTTTCGCTTTGGTTAGGTTAGACTTGCGAAAAAAAGATAACGCGAACTTGCCTCAGGCGTGCGCGGTGCATTTAGTACGAAACCTTTTTAAAGAAAGTATTTCACTTTTTTGTAATAAACCCGTTGCTGTTTATTATTATGTGACGAGTTCATTTGAAACGATGCAAAGATAATTCTACTAAAAAGACATCGCCTAGTTAGGTGAATTATAACCACTGCTCATTATGCATCATGCTGTATGTATTAAAGGGTTGTTTGTCCTAATCTTTTCCATTTAACACTCTGACTTGTCATGATGGTCATATATGACCGGCGACGATTTCTCTTGTGACGTCACGATGGTAATTTGGTAAAAAATTCATCCGCGGCTGTCTGAAAGAAACAAACAGGTGGTACGTAGTAGTTAAATAGAGCCACGCTAAAGCTATTACTGGTTTCAACATGAATGGGTCGGCTCGACCGTGGTAGTAACACCATCTCACCCGACGTGATGTAATAGTGCTTGCATTGTTGCGTTTCGCTCGGTCAGTGAGAGTACCGAAGGATAACACCTCCCCTCCTTCCTCCACCTCACTCTTCCCCCTCTCCCCTTCCGCCCTTCCCAAACACAGGCTGGCAACGCACTAGCGACACCCTTGGTGTTGCTAGTGTCTGTGGACGGCAGTGATCACTTAATATCAGGTGACCCGCGTGTTCGTTTGCCGACTATGATATAAAAAATGTGACTACCGCGTACCAGGTAAAATGTTAAGAGTTATTCGAATCCCAGGTGAGATACAACTAAGAATCCACGTATATTACCACCAACGTAGTTACAGATCAAAGGCGGAACGCTAACGAACCATTATAACTGACATGAAGCCGAAACGGATATGCAATCAAATCTCTATTAAAATTATAATAACACGGTGAGAGAATGTTCGGTAGACTATGTTAATGATGAAACGACGGTGGAATGATACAGGGAACCGTTAAGCACAGACGTCTTCAATCCCCCAGTTCTTAATTATACGTATACCCGACTAGCTTTTGTCGATGGCTTCGCTTGGACTAATATATATTTGCCATATCCCTCGCGGACAGTGTATTTTCTCTTTATTTTGGGGTGTGAGGGGTGTCGAGTAACATCTTAACACTTAAGACACCCAAGCCAACCTCACCTGCACGTGGTGCGCCCTGCTGATCAACGAACGAGGCAATGGCGATAGCGGGGTGGTAGGGTTTTACAGCCCGACTGGGTCGCAACCACCATGTACATGGCGAAAAAGCCCGTCATAGTGACTCGCTTTTGCGCGTCGCGTTTCGGGATCAGCCTGTGCATATCCAGTACCAGGTGACTTTCGTCATTATGGCCGGCATGACAGCGGCGACCGACGATGGATGATCTGTCTCTCGGTGGTCGCCACTGTTTTTGGATTGTACTATGCTTACCATCAGGTATAGTGCAGTCACTTTGTCGTGCTTCAATAAAAAAAAAAAAAAAAAAATTCAATTTAGGCCCCTGAGAAGGCGCTTATGAAAGGCAATGCTTACCACAGGTTCGGATAACAACCCAGTCATCGAGAAGAACCGGCAAGAAACTCTATTTTTTTTTTTTTTTCTCGAACTGACTACGCTATTGACCTGGCAAGGTCTTTACAGCTTCACCGGACTACAAGAAACTCGATCTGGTTAATATGTTCATGTCAAACAGGTAGGTAGGTCCATATCAGCACCTCTGACAAGATGTTAGCAAAAATACATGATCGGTTTATTGGTAAAAGCGTGGAAACATAACAAACAAACAAAATCACAATCAGATTTATGTAATTACTAGCTTCTGTTCGAGATTTCATCCGCGTGATATAATTGCTTTGGGCTAAAGAACACGCAGCGGAAGTTCTTAAAAGGAAAAAAGAAACGATTTTAAAATATTCTTCATTGGTGTTCCGCTTGATAATAGAAAAAAAACCTTGATAAATTATATACTCAAAAGTTCCTCATGAAACACTTTATCAATTGGTGAAAACCACATGAAAATCTGTTTAGTAGTGTTTAGTTTAGTAGTTTATTTCGACGTCGCAGAGGACTTTATAATGTAGTGATAGTGTATCTCCGGGATCTTGCAGTATAAAGAGTTTCACTTCAAAAACAGTCAAGAACGCCATTGATATTAAAAATAAAATTAAATAAAAAATAAGGGCCGAGTTGCGGTTACAGCTAATAAGTCAAAAAATACTTTTCAATCATTTTTAGAAATGTTTTTCTGTCTATCTATTTGTTTGAACACGCGTCACTACTAAATTACTAGGTTCACTATAAAAGAGAAGCATATTAGTTTTTGTTTCATTAACATCGATTCACTCTATCAAAAGTTATTGTCATTTTAATGACGACGTTACTTAAGTACGAGATAAAAGTAGATAAGTAAATGGACTTATTACATTGAAATGATTTTATTAATCACTGTTTGCTTACATAAGGTGCCATGTGACAAAGTCACGGGCACAGGTAGTTTGTTATAAAACTGACTATAAGGGTAACGCAAGTTATAAAGAAATTCAACTCGGAAAACTCAAAGAAAACATTTAATTATTGTATATCTCATACATTTTTAAGTAAGAGATTGAATGGAAAATGATAATTATAATTATTGATATTAAAAAAGTTGTAATAGTCCATAAGCTTTTACCAATGGAATCCTAATTCATGTTTGAAGATACGAAACTCGGCATATATACAAACAAATTTGTTCAAGACGATATCTGGCTGGATAAAAAAAAAAAACGATATTATCGCCTCTATAGAAAAATTATATTTCTAAAATAGAAACCGTTTTGCAAATGGCCTCCGCAAGTGTTTCACTACAAAACACCATCGTACATAATCTGCCTGTTTACTGTATCATGTCATACAAAATATGTTTTGGCTCAGCCTACCGTTTATCTTGGAAATCACAATGTTTTTACTGTGTTTATGAGAGTCATATTAGGGATGTCGCTATATACACAATTGTAAAAGATTCATTTCATTATATATTAAGACATACGCATTGTTTATTTTTTATCAACAAAACATAAAATACAGCTGCTATATGCTAACAAAAGTAAAGAGGCAAGTTAAATACGTTCTACAATGAAAATAACTGACAACCTTCTCTTTCTATAATCGTTTGTGCCAAAGAAGTAATCAGTAAACTTTAATAACAATATTAAAACAATTTCCCTATAAAATAATGTTAATATGTTAGCGGCTATATGTGTCAACCATACATTGTTTCACGTGTAAGGTCAGCCAAAAGATATACAAAATTAGGTCGACATTGAACCGGGTAATTGTAGTAAATTCTGTAATCAAGAAATTATATGTATATATATTAATAAATTCGCTATTATGGTCTGTATAACCACACACGACGAGTTTCAAAAAAATCTATCAATCATGGACCTTTTTGATAAAGTCGAATGCACATTCTGGAAAAGCTTAGTAAATATAGTAAATAGTATTTTTTTTAATCAACTAACCCTGTTGGATTATGGGTCAACGATTGACAGAGCTTTCTCTGTGGAAAAGGTACGAGTCTGAACTACTAGGAACATCAATCAAAGAGTATCTGTTATTAGGAAAATTGTTATATTGTTACCGCTTTCGCGTCGGTAAATTTAACGTCGCTTGGGTCAAAAAAAAATGTACTTGTACTAATTAAAGATTCAAATAGCCTAACACACAATTGCAAGACAATCACACGACATGACAATGTTGTAGTCGAAGTTCGCTTGTAGACCTCATCCTATTGTTTACACTCTAATGTGCAGAGTAAAACTCTACACTGATGCACCGTGACGCTGTTATATACCTTCGAAAAAAGGAGAGTAGAAAAATCTGGAAGGCTGACGTCATTATTCGAATACTTCGACAACATTCAAAACAGGCTATCTTTAGAACCACATTTTATATGGTTCCCACAGCCGATGAATCATTATTTGTTTACTCGTGTACAAATCTATTACCAATTAGGTTAACTGAATACTAAGTGAATAAGATACATCAATATTAGTTATACATAACATGTTATTATGTAAATCCATAACAAAATTCAACAGTTGAAGGTTACGGATGCCCGCGTTAATTTGTTTATTGGCTTTGTTGTAAGGAATCCTTGCGTAATACGTATGAATTTATACCACTGTTGTAAATATTTACGTGATCTCTGCAGTACATACATTGAAGCCTTGACAAGTGCAATCTCTATTATCAAATAAATCAATGTACATAACTCAAATTTATGCATTTATGAGTTTTGTTTGTGTTGATAGCTTAGAAGTTTCCGATCAATTAAGTTTGAAGTAAATTTCTTAGTTATATTTGAAACTATTACTACTTTTTATACGTTATTACTACTTGATTGTCATTGGCTTGATCCTTCATTGCGGAAATGACAAGAAGGCTCCCATTGTTTCTTTCATTCTCAGTTGACTTATTTCTTTCATTTATTCAATATATCTTGAATATACGTAGTTCAATTTATTTTTTACAATTAAAGACATTTTGCAAAGTCTACGTCCTAAATAAAGCTGAACACACTAATTAAACTGCAAATATCAAACCTAAAATTGCGCTGAATAACTCCGGCGCTCTCACTGATTGAACGAAACGCAACAATGGAGCACCCCGGGCGAACCGACCCATTCATGCTGAAACCAGTAATGGGTTCAGCTTGGCTCTACCACCTGAAAAAAAACTTCACTATTCTCACCTTTTTCTAAGTTTTGGTTAGGGTACTTAAACATCTTAGTCAATGACATACTGTCTGGGTGAGAAGCTTCGTTGCAAAAGTTAAAAAAAAAAATATCATCAGGGTTGACATTTATCTAAATAAACTCTGAAACTATAATAGCGACATGCTGTGATTGCCGTTTTGACGTTTGTCCGCTCATGAAGTTTCGTATAAATTAAAAAGTATGTTTTTTAAGACTATTTATAATATAGGAGTTTGTAATGAAATATTGTCACGTCCAGCATCGGAAGAAGCGAAGTTAATCTATAACATGGTTTTTTTTTTTTATCGAAGCACGACAAAGTTACTGCTCTATGCCTGATGGTAAGCATAGTACAATCCAAAAACAGTGGCGACCACCGAGAGACAGATCATCCATCGTCGGTCGCCGATGTCATGCCGGCCATAATGACGAAAGTCACCCGGTACTGGATATGCACAGGCTGATCCCGAAACGCGACGCGCAAAAGCGAGTCACTATGACGGGCTTTTTCGCCATATACATGGTGGTTGCGACCCAGTCGGGCTGTAAAACCCTACCACCTCGCTATCGCCATTGCTTCGTTCGTTGATCAGCAGGGTGCACCACGTGCAGGTGAGGTTGGCTTGGGTGTCTCAAGTCTTAAGATGTTACTCGACACCCCTTACACCCCATGGTTGATGTCGGTATAAGGGCAAGAAAATGATTGTAATATTCTGTTTTTCAATTTAGCTTTTTTTTTAGTAGTTAGTAAGATAAGTTATAACTTATAAGTTGTTTTGTAATTAGTGGTTGTTTGTGGTATGGATGAGGGTGGCGTGTTCTCTTTGAATAAACCCTCAATAAAGATAAAAAAAAATAACAAAGTTCGTTTGTAGGAGCAAATCATTGTTCTTTGCGCAGTGCAGTTTTGCTAATATGAATCGGATTTTAAGACACAAAATTAATTTACTGCACTCATTTCTAAATTATATATACTTACAGATGTTATATACTATAATGTCTACCTAACTACTTACAATATCTAACTATATCATATTATGGTCCTGCGAACAAAACTTTTCATTTTTTTTTTTTTTTTTTTTTTTTTTATTAAAGCGCGACAAAATGACTGCACTGTACCTGATGGTAAGCATAGTACAATCCAAAAACAGTGGCGACCACCGAGAGACAGATCATCCATCGTCGGTCGCCGCTGTCATGCCGGCCATAATGACGAAAGTCACCTGGTACTGGATATGCACAGGCTGATCCCGAAACGCGACGCGCCAAAGCGAGTCACTATGACGGGCTTTTTCGCCATGTACATGGTGGTTGCGACCCAGTCGGGCTGTAAAACCCTACCACCCCGCTATCGCCATTGCCTCGTTCGTTGATCAGCAGGGTGCACCACGTGCAGGTGAGGTTGGCTTGGGTGTCTCAAGTCTTAAGATGTTACTCGACACCCCTTACACCCCAAATATTTATTTACCCCATTATTATACCCCAATGTATTTACAACAACAAAAAAACAACAACGCCGTCTGACTAATTCTTTAATGGTTTAAAATTATGAGTATACTTAATACGTTTAATTATTCAACAAATAAAAACAACTTGGCATTTATATCTAAATAAATCGAAATTATGTATTCATTTCCTTCATATAATTAGATTTATTAATATATAGAATCGCTGACCAACTCAACTATTACCTTCGACAAACTTGCGTCTATGCGTAATGCAAAAGAAAGTAACATTTGATTATAATTATGTTTTTTTGGAAATAAATTAACATTTCACGTCACTATTGTAACTAGTGGTCAATATTCGACCATAGTTAAGTGATTTTTTAAAGTTTGAACTTTATTCGAGTTCTTTTGTCAAAGGGTAGGTATACTCCTATAATCAAAGGTTTTCATCATGGCTACTAAGTTATATGCCATTTGCCATGATCTTTATTATATAATCATTAAAAAAAAATTTATGTGTAAATGAAAATGAAAATGAATTATAAATTGGAAACAAAAACCACGTGGTAAAGCTCAAATTTTAACCAAACATTACGAAAATAAAGAAATTTACTGCAACATTGTAACCGCTGATGTCTAAGTCATGGATTACTTTTATGAACAAAATTCCTATTTTGATTATACAAACTATTATTTGGCTCATTATTTTATTAAATCATCTTTTAAAGTGAATTCTTCATAAAAAATAGTAAACTTTACAATAATAGTTATATTTTATAATATCATTGTTGAATGTAAGATGAAAAATGATAATTGGAACGTAAGAGTTAAAAAATACATACAGTTGAGCATAGCAACCTCCTTCACGACCTCTTTTGAACTTTGTAATTATTGACGGCTGTCAAAATGTCTTTTTTATTTACATGTGTGTATATGTTGTGTAAAATTCAAGCAGTAGTGTGAGTAGTGCATATTTTAATTAATTTAATGTACTTCTAATGCATTTTATATAAAATAAACAGCTTTTTGCACTTCTGCGTCATATAAACTTTAATTATGCCAAATTTCAAGTTCACCCGTTAAGGGGAAATAGGTTAAAAAGGGGTACAATTTTTTTGCTTCACGTATTAATATATAGATACTGAGAATTAAATAATTACTGTTGTTAAATTTAACAAAAGTTACCTCTTGTTATATGTTAGAATTTTAGTAATATATTGTAAATATTTTAGTTATTCAGCCATAGAACTTATAGTTATATGACATTTAAAGTTATTGTGATGACGATATATATGTTGACAGTAAACTGTTTTGAAACGATGACACTAATATATTACATACTCGAATACAAATGAAACACCCTAACATCAATCAGTTTCAATAAACCTTGGCATTTGTATCGGAATTTCCAACGTGCTGTGTATTTTTCTAAAAATAAACTCATTACGACTAATGGGTGCAATCTGTTCCAGAAATGTACGGTTCCTATCTTACAGTATACGAGAATATTTCGTCAGGCGTAGTCTTTAATTGCTAGTTTCAAAGTCGTTAATCACATTTAGAGGTCATCATTATTATAACTACCAATAATGCATTCACTATCTCCCCCGTTAGTGGGCAAGGCTGCCTAAATTCCCACTTTTACCTCTAAAAATACATAGTAACTTACTTTATGAAAAAGTCAATGTAACACAAAAGTAACCCATATTTTTTTCGTAGCGCTTGCTCCTTATAAAAATGTATGAAATTCATGATAAAAAATTACATTACAAAAGTAAAAAATAAGGTATTTTCTATAAAGAACATAAAACCGGTAATATTTAATATTTTCTCAGCATAATTACCTATAATTGGAATTAATTTTCTTACACTAAATGTGGTTTTAACGTTGGATTTATCAAACTTAAAAAGAATAATTAAAAAGGAATGTAATTATAACATTTTATGTCAATGAACGATATTGTAGTTTTGCCTTAAGTTGGGAGTCCTAAGTAGCATTGCAGAATATAATTTTATTAAATATACTTATTAAGTACAGTTTTATAATCTGGAAAAGCTAAGGTATGAATGACTTCGCAGATTCTAACCAACAGAATTATGTTTGAGTTTCTCTTGAAATTTTGATATCTTGGTGCTTATTTGCTTCTGACAAAAATGGTAATTTTGGCGGTCTTACCCTATTATAAATACGTTGAATTAAATATTATTGAAGACAAGCTGATACCCGCAACTTCGTCAGCGTTGCTTATTATATTAATGAAGTAGAAATTAGGTGTCTAGGAATTAGTAATAAAATATATGTCAATCATTTAAAGAAATGTCTGTCTATCTGTCTGTTTAAACCATAAAGTAAAATAAAATCATAAAGCATATCCTCGAAAACAACTTAATCTTTATTTCATTAAAATCGCTCTACTCTATCGATAGTTATTGTAATTAGACGGCTCGAGTTAAGTACGAGAGAAGAGTAGTAGTATACTAATAGTTTAAATCTGAAGAGTTTGTTTGTCTGCTTGAACGCGTTGATCTCAGGAATATAGAGGAAGGTTATAGGCTATATATCATCACGCTAAGACCAATAGGAGCAGAGCACCAATGAAGAAGGTTTCAAAATCGGTTTTCGTTTGCTTTTTGAGAGCTTCCACTACGTGTTAGCGTTAGCCCAAAGTAACTATTCCACGCGGACGAAGTCGCGGGCAAAAGCGAATATCGAAAAACGTTTATAAAATTACTATTTACTTTGGGCTAACGCTAACACGCAGTGGGAACTCTCAAGAGGTAAGAAAATACCGATTTTGAAACATTTTTCATTGGTGCTTCGCTTCTATTGGTCTTAGCATGATTATATATAGCCTTTAACCTTCCTCTATAAATGTATTATATAAAACTGAAAGAATTTTTCCAACTGGACCAGTAGTTCTTGAGATTAGAGACCCCTACAACGTCACAGATTCACAAACTTTGCCTCTTTATAATACACACATCAAAAAAGTCTAAGCAACATGCGTCATATTACAAATTTTACCATTTATATTAATTAATTTCTAAGTATTTACTCAAACAAAGTGCGTAGGTAAGTAAACTTTTTTGTTATTGATGACATACTGGCTGGTTGTAAAAAAAATTTTGATTATGTTTTGTTTTTTTATAAAATTTAAATGACTGCGAATTTGTTTGAATTTAAGTGCGTTTTAATTGCTACGTTTAGTCTTGATTTTATAATTTTACCAACCATTTAAATAAAGTTAGCGACAAAATTGAATTGTTAGATATTCTTTACGTCATGAAGCGACGTCATTTGATGGCAGATGAAATGCAAAGAGCTGTAGGGATGTTGCAAGCAGGAAGTAATCAATCTCAGGTATCTCGACATTTTGGCATTCATAGAAGTGTTATTTGTCGTCTTTGGCACCGCTACAATAATACAAGAGAACCCGCTGAACAGCATCCAGGCCGTAAAAGGAGTACAACCACTCGGCAAGACCGGTACATACAACTGACTGCAAGACGCCAGCCGATGTTAACCGCTCGAGAGATAAGTTTGAGGCTACAAATTTCAAGTGGTATTGATGTAAGTCCTCAAACTGTGCGAAATCGACTACATGAGTACGGCCTACGAGCTCGACGCCCAATCAGGTGCCCACCGATACGTCACGAGAATCGTGCTCGTCGATATGAATGGTGTAGAGAACGCATAACATGGACCCAGGAAAAATGGGATAAAATTATGTTTTCCGATGAGTCGCGATTCGGGTTTAAGCCTGATACAAGAAGAGTGCGAGTGTATTGTCGGCCCGGAAATATTGAAAGGCTCAGGTGCGTTCAGGAAGTTCATCCATACAGCGGCTCAACAGTTATGTTATAGGCGGGTATTATGAAGAACAGGCGAACTGAGCTCGTTTTTGTAAATGGAAACATGAATGCTGAAAATTACATTGAGGATATTCTCAGACCTTATTATATATTAATGCATGACAATGCGCGTTCACATACAGCTCGGCGAACCAGTGAATACTTTGCAACGGAGAACATTCGGGTATTGCCCTGGCCTGCACAATCGCCAAATCTCAACCCCATCGAGCACGCATGGGACATGCTCCAGAGACGTGTTTTGAAGGACTTGGACTGAGTGACAACAACCCAACAGCTGAAGGATTTGCTACAATTCCATTGGGAGCGAATACTGCAAGATAACATAAACAGTCTCATTAATTCAATGAATAATCGTTGCCGACAAGTTCTGAATAGCAAAGGAGACCATACTTTGTATTAAATTGTTCTATGCTTTCACAATAAATACATTTTCTTTAGAAATTTCATTTTGTAAAAAAAAAGTTTAGTTTCTTATGTATCTTAGTTTCTACAGTATATTCTAATATTGTTCATTTCTGTTATTAAAAGAACTTATAAAGACAATAGCTGTTATTTTTACATCACAGAACCCTAAAGATATTATTTTAAAAATAAAATACAACGTTATAATGTGAAGAACCATCCTAAAATTTAAATTAGTACATGTTGCTTAGACTTTTTTGATGAGTGTAGTATAGATAATATAGTTAAAATTATCTCTGAAATTCATGTTACAATAATTGCTATATGATATATTAATAACCACTATTAACGATGTCTCTTATCGGTTTACTCTCGCGAAATATGTAATTACGGGGTCGGTTGGTACTTTGGTTTAACAGTGAATAATAAATACCTAGTAACTAGCTGTGCCCGCCTCTTCACACGCGTTTGTCATTATATCTTGTAATTACTGTTCGTCGTAATAAATACTTGAGTTATAGCAATATAGATAGTTTACATATTTTCCTTATATTGAAGTATAAACGTGTATACAGTTTCATTATTGATTGAGTGATCCACCGTCGCTTAGTGGCAAGATGTGGCCTGGGGGCGGTGGGCACGGGCATGTCGTCGTCCTGGCAGTGTAAATTGCACAGGCCCATGTGGTGGAGGCGCATTGTACCAATGCGACTCCCACAGTTCGTCAGGGAGGGGTCTAACACCCACTCCCTCGTTGAGAGGTCTACCTTCTTTGAACCTCAGACCGCAGTCAAGGCCTCTTAGAGGGCCCACAACTGTCGGGTCTGCTCCAGACGCAGTGCCAATCGGCAGTCCCTGCTCCCCCGCCAATAAGGTTTATGAAGGCACCATGGTGTTTTAGTCCATGCAAGTCGGACATAACCCATCCTCAGCTGTCCGACGGGGTGGGTATCTGTTAGGGATTTCTCCATGTAAAAAAAAGTGGCAAGACATAGTAAAATTGATAGCATAAAATCGTCTTTTCGCGAAAAAGCACTTAGGTGTGCCAAACTTCATGGCGATCAGCTAAACCGTTTCGGAGTTTATCGATCTCTGACAAATAAGTCCTACGTAACTAACAGACGAATAACTAGCGAATCGGGTATGCAATTGTTATGAAAAAATCACAAAATATAAGAAAGAAAATTTTAAAATAGTAATTTGAATCTAGGCAACACCATCAGCAGTCGTATAACACTACAACTAAGAAAAATTAAGATGACTTCATATATGCGAAAAGTCAACAAAGTCTGTCAAGCAATTTAGAATGAGCAGGATTATAAATACGTGTGTTCCTTGTAAGCATACACAAATTTATATCACTACATACTTACACCAGGTGAATGTTTAAAGGGTGACACTCTTCTATCGTGTAGTAGTGCTCGTTCACATTTAATATATAAGATGATAATATACTAACAAATATAGAAACGATACTTTAATCAAGTCCTCCGCCGCGTCTGTCTGTCTTTGCACGATAGACTTAAAAGTTACTGCTAATAGAGAAAATAATTCACGAGTGTTGACGCTGGTTGTTATTGAGAAATGATTTGATAATTAAGCAGGATGCATTCTTGGTGATCGCTAAAATGCACAAAGGCCTGTAGGATAGGGAAAAAACGGGACTCACCTTTGGGCTGGTTTTCACGGTCGTAGGAGGCCTCCTCCTCAATCACTGACACTTCCGATTGCACCTTTAAAGTTTCTAGTCTTCAAAGTAATTAATAACGTTATAATGCACTTAATTATAATATTCGGTCGCAGAGATGCGCGCGGTGGCCATGAGTATGTGGACTAACTGCTGCGCCGGTGAGGAGTTGGGGAAGGAAATAGGGCACTTGACGGATTTAAACAAGGACGGTTAATACCGTTGTGCATTGCAACGTCTTACCATTTTAGCCTAAACAACGAGGAAGAAGTAAGTAGAGATATAAGAAAACGATAAACACAATATGCCACACAGACGAAGTTTGGGGTATCAGCTAGTAGGTAAAAAAAAACAATTGCCGAATATATGTAAAGCGCATCATTTCATAACTGATGCAGATGCGGTATATTTGGGAGGATATCGTATTGATTTTTACTTTTGTCGGCAGTTCTTATGGTTTTATATTTATAATTGTCAGGACAAGATTCGTATAGAAAAGAATTAATAATAAAATTATACGGAAAAGTCAAAAATTTTGGTTAAAAATATTTGACTATTCATAGGCTTCATCTTGAACCCGAAGGTAGTCTGTGACCTTTATAAATATATGCATATTGCAACTTTGAAGAGATATGCAAGATATATGTATAAATAGCATCCCATTAGATCCGAATGGATCTCCGTTGTAACATTAACCGTGATTCGTTCGAGTTGGGTTGATAGCCCATGCCGCTACACGATCGACCCAATCTCATTTCTCAGAGGAGCCGCTTTGCCGTTTTGATGGGAGTGTCAGTAGATCAAGATGTTTTAATGTGGTTCGTGTCTGTAAATGATTATACTATATATTAGAACACTTACATAGTTGTAATTGTATATTTGCACTGTATTTATTTGAATTTTATGTGAAATGATGGTTTAATTTCAATTTGTTTTCATTTATGTCTAAAATTCACTCATGTTGCAGCATAGCAATTGCTCGTTAAAGTAACTATTAGCTGACTCGGGCACACGTTGTCGTGGCTCAGATATTACATGTTGAATTGAACCATAAAATTAACTGGAATTAAAAAAAAAAATTAACGCAGTGTCATCTATGACATATCTATAACAATCGGTCTATAGGATATGAGTTGACATGTTTACATTTCTGTTAACAAACTAATTTAGACCGCTATCTGTTCGAGATTGATGTAACTTACAATTAATTACAATAACCATCATTAACAATCTTTCAATTTGTAGTAAAAAAATGTTGAGGTCATAGGCCATTAAATATCTAAGTAATTTTTTAAACTGATATACGATTTGTGCGAGCTTTTTGAAATTTTGTGATGCATTCGGTATTTTTTTAAACGTATCCAGCCAACTGTATATTGACCAGCGCATCAAAAAGTTCTCTATATTCGTTTCTACGGAGCTGAAACCATTAAGGTTTTGGATAGTTCAGTGGTTAACCAAAAAAGTTGACGACAAAAAAAGTGACTGTTGGTAGATTCTCAAATCTCTTTGGTCTCTGTTGTTCTCAGTCTGTGATTATAATAATTTCAAATATCATTTTCCTAACTTTTGTATACAAAAGAAGTATTTGTGTTATGCCTTTGTTATTGATTTTGTTGCTCCCGGCGTCGGTAAACAACATTTCTCCTAATTAAAGCGGGCTGTTCTAATTCAGGCCAATTCACTCTCCCCTCCCGTTTATTATTACTAGTTGTTATCTTGATAGGTTTGGATAATAATGTAACAGTTTTGTTTATCTAATTTAGACTAAGGACGTGTTTACGTCATGACGTATACTTCTCACTAAATGTTAGCGAAATAATCGTGAGCTGTGGTTGGGGCTTTCCCCGTAAATGATTCTTAATAATAAAATTACATTTTTATGTGTTATTTTTGTCTATGAATCGTATTTAAAATTATAAATGTGAACAAGAGTTTTTTTTTATATATTTTATAGCAGGGGTTCTCAAACTTTTTTAGTCCGCGGCCTACTATCAAGTCATTATCACGGCAAGGTGCTCGCGATGCCGTAACCTAGCTATCTAATCGAAATTGATACATTCTATTGAAATACCTTACAATGATACTAGTTATATAGGCACAAATATTAGAACATCCACAACATGAATCTGTGTGTGCTGGAAATTTAATGGTTCACGTTGTACCCATTAATAACTAAGTTATGTTACTGGAGAAAAATTAAGGGAACTGCCTAATGGCGCCTCTTTTTACTTTATACGGCGCACCAGGGAGCCGTGGTGCGCAGTTTGGGAACCTCTGCTTTATAGGGTTTGACTACAATCTTATCTGACATTAAATGGCGATAGGTTTTGAGATGGTAAACACGCTGAACCGAAAGCGGACCTGGCTCTCAAGGGCATCTGCCGGAACACACCAAAAGATGCCTTTTACAGATTTTCAATTTGAGGGTGGTAGTACTAGCCAGGTGGACATAGAAGAAGTCATACTATCATGCAAACTGTTACAATTACATGCTGTAACTACTGAATTGATTATCAAGACATTTTGCATACACGGTGTCAGACGTACAGAAGAGAGTACATGGGGTATTTTTCATGAAAAAAAATGTATTGTTCCTGAGGTCAAATCTAGGTTAATGTGAGTGAAGTTACGAGCAAGTAGTTAAGAGCAGTAGGTGGTAGAGCCCCGCTGAAGCTATTTTTGGTTTCAGCATGAATGGGTCGGCTCCTCCGGGATAGTACCACCCCTCTCACCGATAACCGACGTGAAATAACAGTGCTTGCATTGTTGTGTTTCGTTCGGTCAGTGAGAGAGCCGGAGGCCCACGTCCCTTCCTCTTTCCTGCTTTCCCTTTCCTTCCCCTCCCCCTTCTCCCATATACAGGCTGGCAACGCACTTGCGACGTCTCTGATGTCGCTAGTGTCTATGGACGGTGGTGATCACTTAACATCACGTGACCCACCAGTTCGTTTGCCTCCTTTGATATAAAAAAAGGAAAATGTAATTGACATTTTTCTTTAATATAGAGCAGCTATACTCAACCTGCGGCCCGCCGGATCTTTTTAGTTGAGACACCCGATTATATTTTATTTTAAACCAGCCCCTGCCCCCGACTTCATTCGCGTGGAATAGTTACTTTCGGTTAACGCTAACACGCCGCGGAAGTTCTCAATAGGAAAAAAACCCGATTTCTAAACATTCTTCATTGGTGTTCTGCTCCTATTAGTTTTAGCTTGCCTATAACCATTCTCGATGAATGAGCTATATAGCACTGAAAGAATTATTCAAATCGGACCAGTAGTTCCTGAGATTACCCCCTACAACGTCACAACATCACAACGTCACAAACTTTACCTCTTAATAATATTAGTATAGATAGTATAGATTTCGTGCACATAAGAAAAACTATGAACACGCTGAGTAAATTAAATAGGTCCCAGACAACCCGACCGCAATATGTTCCTTATGGTATAAGGGTTATATGGCTTGCTTGTTTTATTGGACAACCATTTTACTTTACACTTATTTGTGAATAATTTGAAATTACGTTTGCTTATTATAAACCTAAATTTGTAGTTTGCAGCCCGCAACACCACGAGTGAAACGTGTCTATGGGCCCTTTAAAAACAGGTTGAGTACGACTGATATAGAGTGTCAAGTGATAGTAGATGATAATCTTAGTAGTAATTCGATGCGTTCTAAATACAAGGAAGCATTTAAGCCTTTAATTTATTGCAGTCAAATATTGCGTCATATTATAAAACGCCAACTTACAAAACTATTTATATTCATATAATAAAAACCGATAATAAATTCATCAAGTCATCTTATCACAATTATGTAATATTTATTTAGCCTTGATTTTTAACCGAATATTAAATTAGAAATGAATAATAATAATATTTAATCACTAGCTGTGCCTGCGACTCCGTCCGCGTGGAACCTAATTTAAAAAAAAAACTGACTAAATAACAATTGAATATATTAAGTCCAATTGCTTATCTAATTTTACCTCGTATTTAAGTCGCGCTTTCATTAAAGTTACTGTAACTTTTGATAGAGTGCAACAATCCTAATACAAAGACTAAATTACACTCGAATATATGCCTTATGATTTTCTTGAGTTTTTTATGATAACCTAGTACTTTAGCAGTGATGCGCGTTTATACAGACAGACGGACATTTCTAAAATTGATTGACACGTACTTTATTACTTGTTTTTTATACATGCAACAATTTTTTTTCACGAAAACCGAAAAATTACAGATGTGTTACATTTACATTCTTATTATACGTATAGATCATAGAATAGAGTTAATTTATTTTATTTATAGATTTAAGCGTTTCACCACAATCTCAGCTAATTCTAAGTAATAATGTAGGTTAATGCGATATCATGTTAAGACAAAACTAACTGTTGAAGTGTCGCTGTGGAGACATACTATGTACTACATGACAAATATTCCACTGGCAGTAGTAACCTATACGATTTATAGGAAAGGGCCTACTATCCTGATATGTTTTCTTTTTTCATTGCGGCAATGTCCTCCAAGGAAAGCTCAAGTCCTTTTGTAGGCTACGAACCTAAATTATCAACACGGTATTCAAACTCGCTGATACTGAGTTATAGTTCCTATAAAGTCAAATATAATAAGAATAAAGAAGGCATACGTTTTAATAGTTGAGGCGAGATCTAAATCTTCAAAGCGGTAGAATCTCGAACACGGGCGGCCTAATATAAGAATAAGCCGTGCTATGTTACATGCATTACTATTAGTAGTCCGGTAAAGCTGTTAAGACCTTGCTAGGTCAATATCGTAGCCAGTTCGAAAAAAAAGTATTACTATAAAGAGAGGAACTAGCTGATCCGGGCAGGCATTGCTATGGCTCAGTTATTATATGTTGAATTGAATAAAACACGTATACCATAAAATAAATAGTAGTTGAAAAATAAATTAAAAATTAAAACGTAGCATCATCTATGCGATATCTATAACAGTTCATCCTAGAGTTTTCTATCAACAAATTAATTTAAAACACCTGTTCTGATTAAACTTACTATTAATAACTATAAACAACATTGACAATCATTTGATTTAAAATTAAAAATTATTGACGCCATTAATCGAAATATTACAAATTATACATAAATGCCAACTTTCGTGAAGTCCAGTTGAGTGGTATCTGAGTTAATCGCGGATAAACATCATACCACTGGGATTTTTATATACATATATTTAGATGTGCATTTATATATAATGGTCTCATTTTGGTGTCAACAGAGTCGTCCGGAGAAGCAGTTATCGTCATTAGCCACAGGCCCCCCGCCCCCGGCTCCGATAGTCCCCCGGGCTGCAGACGGACCACGCCCTCCCGGATGGAACGGACAGCCCCGCAGGCACAGCTCCAGCAGGTTCAACGTACAGAATCACAATCAAGAGCTTGTCAAATTACCGCCTATTAAAGGTAAGATCTTATAAATAACAGCACAGATTAAATGGCATTACAGTTAGGCTGTCCGAGCATTAGGCGTCCGCAACCGCAACTTTGTTCGCAATCACGGTTTTCTAATGCGTGGTTAAGAAAAATCCAACGTCGCGTTGCGTAAGTTTAATATAGTATTAAATATGGACGATGCCAAGTGGGATTATCTAAAATTTTGAATTTCGTCCTATGATTGAAATTTGATGTTTATATTTTTTTTTTTTTATTGTAGCACGCCAAAGTGACTGCACTATGCCTGATGGTAAGCACAGTACAATCCAAAAATAATAGCGACCACCAATTGACACACTGTCCATCGCCGGTCGCCACTATCATGCCTGCCTGTATTAAGCTGGATATGCACAGGCTGATCCCGAAACGCGACCCGTAGAAGCGAATCACTATTACGGGCTTTTTCGCCATATACATGGTGGTTGCGACCCAGTCGGGCAAATAATGTATGTGCGTAACTATTAGTAAAACCTAGCCAAATTAATAACGATTGTTTTTAATGAAACTTTTTATGAGAGGGCTGTGAATCTGTGATTTGCACACGTGTTGTGGGGCAAAATCTGGTGAAGGTAAACACCGTATCGGGTAGAGTATTGTAAACATCGGTTTTCGTCCGATCACCCAAGTTAGGCAGCGTCGGTCGTGGTCAGTACTTGGAAGGGTTAATTAAAATGTTTTCGAGTACTACAAAAGTTTGATTTATATCGTGTTTCTTTGCGACATACCCTGTTTTTGTTACGTCTTCCATTACTACAACAGAAGTATAACCTCAAAAAGCAACAAACCAACACGATTACTCCAATACGCGATCTGCGACCATCTACAGACACGAGTATGGATAGCTCTATCACGACGATTATATCCACGCGTCTATTTTGGGTGTAAATTGTTGTCTTTGAGAACATTTGGTTGCGTTATTGAAAATAACATACTTTTAAACATTTGGTCGTCGCTACCAAGGCCACAGTCGGTGGTGGACGCTTGTGCGTGAGCGGTCTTATGATTGACATTCGTTACATCTGTTGTATATAAAAAGATGTTTTTCGAAACGAAAAAAATAAAATCACCGATGACGGTTCTTTTCCTAGTATTAAAGCATTAATAATGTTAAATATATACAAGAAAAAACTTTGATGAAGGTGATATTAACAGTTATCATATGTATAAATCTGGACATAATAACAACATTTTAATATTTTGAATACTACGTCCTTCCTATGAGGGTTTAAATGACATTAGAGTCATAGAGTCATAGAAGAGAGTTATAGAAATGTATCGTGTAGTTGATGAGAAAATTGCGTACATAAAAAATATTGAGGGAAAATAATGATGCCTTTTAAGTAAAGTAAAAAAAAATGACATGCCAATCGACGTGATTTAATATTATAGAAGCTTGATATTAAACTGGAAGGGTAGATTGCGTAACTGTAATCGCTTACAACATGGATCTTGTTTACTAAAAAAAACATGAAAAAATCTTCTTCAAAAAAATCTTTTGTTATTATGCTTTGTTCGTTCACAATCACAACACTTTTGTCTACCCTCATTTAGTTTACGTGACAAGAGCCGTTTAGTAAAATATTCAGAGGGTGCGCCTTCGACAACTGTTTTTATTAAATCCACGATTATGTGTTTTATGAAGGCTTGTCCAAGCTAGCAACCTTATTTGTTGTGTAGATTATTAATATATTTTTTAGTTTTAATTCTTTAATAAAAATCTTACATACTCGCGGGGTCTTCTATAAAATAAAATTACTACAACGTAGTAGAAAAACGTACTTTGTCCTCTTTCTTTATTCTCATCCACAAATCTCATAAACCAATATAGTATACAGGTATTTATTTCCAAATCTGGTAAAATACACTTTTGCTGTAATTAATCAACGTTCCTATAGCTCTGCATGTACATTTTTTATTTTATTTTGTGATTGGTTTCGATACGATTTTTTTTATTTACCGGTCTGGTTGTATATTACTTCAAAAATGACCGTTTTTTTAAAGTACTAGCAGGTTGAATAGAGAGACGCGTGTGAAGCCGCAAATAATTGTTAATCTATACTTTTATACTAATATTATAAAGAGGTAAAGTAAGTAAGTAAAGTAAAGTTTGTGAGTTTGTAACGTTGTAGGGGGTAATCTCAGAAACTACTGATCCGATTTGAAAAATTCTTTCAGTGTTATATAGCTCATTTATCGAGAAAGTTATATCATCACGCTAAGACCAATAGGAGCGAAGTACCAATGGAGAATGTTTAAAAATCGGGTTTTTTTCCTCTTGAGAGCTTCCGCTGCGTCTTAACGTTGGCCCACAGTAACTATTCCACGCGAACGAAGTCGCGGGCAGAGGCTGGTATAAAATATATCTACTATTTTTTTAAGTTTTATCGTTTGACCACAATTTTATCTGATATTAAATGACGGCGTGGACTAAGATGGTATACACGGCGAACCTAGAGAGGACTGGCTTTCAAGTGCAACACTCGGAACACACCCACACGGGTGGGTACTTAACAACAGATTTGCAATTTGAGGGTGGTAGCTACCCAGACGAAATCAGAAAAAACCCTACGATCTTACTAATATTTCATCGCGATATTTTCGTTTACCGGAAGCTCCGACTCAGTTGCAAGGATTAGAACCTACGTCCATTGATTGAACTTAGAAACTATGTATGTCCTGTAGGTGGTAGAGCCACGCTGAAGCTATAATTGGTTTCTGCATAAATGGATCGGCTCGTCCGGGGTAGCACCACCTTCTCACAGAAAACCGACGTGAAGTAACAGTGCTTACATCGTTGCGTTTCGTTCGGTCAGTGAGAGCGCCGGAGACCCGTCTCCTCTCCCCTCTCGTCTATCCCCTCTCCCTTTTTCTCCATTCCCCCAAATACAGGCTGGCAACACACTTGCGACTCCTCTGGGGTTGCTAGTGTCTATGGACAACGGTGATCGCTTAACAACAGGTGACCCGTCTGTTCGTTTGCCTCCTATATGATATTAAAATTCGCTATGACCGAAACACACTATCAACTAAATCATCATCGCTTCTAATCTTTACTGATAAGTCTATACACATAATTAAAATTGAAGTGTGTGATGTTTAGTACGAGAGAGGATGCTAAACCGATTTTGACAAGCTTTACTAGTGGACAGTGGATATTTCCGAAGTGATGATTGCCGTTGGGTGGGCGAGAGGAGGCTAAACCGATTTTGACAAGCTTTACTAGTGGACAGTGGATATTTCCGAAGTGATGATTGCCGTTGGGTGGGCATAGCTCTGTGACCTTTGATCCTTTACAACTTCACCGGACTTGAGAGCGAACGTAGAAGGCAGTCAAACGAAGTAGCTCAAGGGTCTTACAGAATAATATGCCCATACCTATAGGCATGACATAAGTATTATATTAAAACCATATTTCATAGTGGTTAAGCAATAATGTTTAAATTTAACAAAGTATTTTAAAATAGAGTACACGAGTTATAAGTGTTAATAAATAATTACAGACCACAATTAATTCAAGTTCTCGTAGATTCATAAGTGGCTTCTTAGGGCCTATATTGAATAAATAATATTTTTGTACGCAGTTCCTGTAAGATAATAACCATTTTCACTATCCGGTAAAGTTGTCGTTCTACATGTATAAGTAACACTAGAGACAAGATTCTCAACTTTAGTGGTAGTCCGGTGAAGCTGTTAAGACCTTGCTAGGTCAATCGCATAGTAAGTTCGATAAAAAAAAAACAAGGGTAGTGTGACGTCAGAACAATTAATGCAGGTTCTTGCAGTTTCTTAAGATTCATAAGGGGTTTCTTAGGGTCTATATATATATTATAGATAAACGTAATTCCCATAATCAAAAATCAAAATCAAAAATACTTTATTCAGTTTAGGCCCTAAAAAGGCACTTATGAACTTCAAAAACTACCACCGGTTCGGAAACAACCCAGTCATCGAGAAGAACCGGCAAGAAACTCGATCTGGTTTATCTTTTTAATATATATAATATTTAGACTATATTACATACATGACAGAAGCTTTTAATGGATGCACAGAGATGAGTCAATTCCAGACATCACTATCGTTCACATACAGATCCACTCTATAATAGCCTCTTGAGACCAAAACCCGCTTGACATGGCGCTTAAATTCAGAATCAGGCAAATCGGTAATATCCTTTGGAATTTTGTTATAGAACCATATACTATTTCCCAAAAAACTATTACTCGTTTACATAACATAACATAACCTAACATAAAAAAACCATTTTTACTCTCAGGCAAAGTTGTGGTTCTACATTTAATGTAATAGTAAATTCAAAATTCTCAACTTTAATGTGACGTCACAATTTGTGAATTAATATTGTGATATTTGTAATATGGCTAGTCTGCATACAATTCAAGAACGCGAGTTTCTGTGAGAAAAGGATAACAACGTCTCCACTATTAAAAAACCTTTCATAAATCACGATTTTCACTTTTTATCTAAAAGGATGTTTTATAATTACACATTAAAAAAAAAACTTTGGGAACATGATCTGGAAACAGATTGAAGAAATAAATCTCGGAGCCACTCAAATCACCTTTCCTTGATAATGAAGCGAAACTGGCTCGCTTGTACCTGTGTCTATAGTGGTGGCTATTCGAGAAAAACGTTCCATTCTCTTCTATTTGACAAGCCGATTCGTTGTGGTCGCAACGAGAGAAAAGCCGAATGCAATTTTTCCGTGTCGACTTCGCATTCTCTACGGTGGCGCGTTAACAAGCGTACCTACTCCGTTTAGAAAAACAAATATGGGTATTAGAATAGACTAAATAAGAACATAGATATCCCGTGACTCTTTAACAAGCGTCACTTGGTGACAAACTATTTATTACATTTACAAGCTTTTTTTTTAATTGGTTTTTGTGATGTTCATTAGTTTGTTTTCTGGCAAGCTGATTTAGAACAAATTCCTTTGGAGTCTTAGACTTACGACTTTGAAATTTTGATGTTTATTTAGTCCTGAAAACATTCAAGAAAATGAAATGCACACAAAATGGCTGCCATAGTAATTGTAAGAACAATTGCTTTTTAGTGTTTATTTATTCAATAATAACATTAAATACGTAATCAATAAGACAAGAAAGATTTTGGTGGTAAAGCCATGCTGAAGCTATTACTGGATTTAACACGAATGGGTCGGCTCGCCCGGGGTACTACCAGCCGACCCAAAGAAACACGTGAAGACAATGCTTGCATTATTGTGTTTTGTTCGGTCAGTGAGAGCGCCGAATACCCACCACCCGTCTCCTCCCTACTCCCCCTTGCCCCAAACACAAGATGGACTATGGACAGTGGTGATCACTTAACCCACCTGTTTCTTTGCCTTGCCTACTATGATATAAAAAAAAGATATAAATATTTTTTTCAATTTCCTAAACAGTTCGTTTACTCATTCATACCTATGTTGTTTATGCAGTCGAGGTTTTTTTTTATTATAATATATTTTATTTTTTATTATTATTATGCTAATAAGGTTAGGTTTTGCGAGGCGCGGCGTTCGAAACTTGTTCTCAAAAATCACGAAATCTGGAACAACTCAAAGTTAATCCTATTATATTCTTATTTTTCGATTTAAGTTGTGAATTGTTTTTCTGCCACTGCTTATTTGTTTTTTTTTTCATATACATATATAATTTTTATTCTCGAACTGACTACGCTATTGGCCGGACTACAAACACATATACACACATCAAAAAAGTCTAAGCAACATGCGTGATATTAAAAATTTTACCACTTATATTAATTAATTTCTAGTAAGTAATTTCTGGTAAGTAAACTTTTTTTGTTATTGATGACATACTGGCTGGTTGTAAAAAAAAATTTGATTATGTTTTGTTTTTTCAAATGAGTGCGAATTTGTTTGAAATTAAGTACGTTTTAATTGCTACGTTTAGTCTTGATTTTATAATTTTACCAACCATTTAAATAAAGTTAGCGACAAAATTGAATTTTTAGATATTCTTTACGTCATGAAGCGACGTCATTTGATGGCAGATGAAATACAAAGAGCTGTAGGGATGTTGCAAGCGGGAAGTAATCAATCTCAGGTATCTCGGCATTTTGGCATTCATAGAAGTGTTATTTGTCGTCTTTGACAGCACTACAATAATACAGGAGAACCTACTGAACAGCATCCAGGCCGTAAAAGAAGTACAACCACTCGGCAAGACCGGTACATACAACTGACTGCAAGACGCCAGCCGATGGTAACCGCTCGAGAGATAAGTTTGAGGCTACAAATTTCAAGTGGTGTTGATGTAAGTCCTCAAACTGTGCGAAATCGACTGCATGAGTACGGCCTACGAGCTCGACGCCCAATCAAGTGCCCACCGATACGTCACGGGAATCGCGCTCGTCGATATGAGTGGTGTAGAGAACGCATAAAATGGACCCAGGAACAATGGGATAAAATTATGTTTTCCGATAAATCGCGATTCGGGTTTAAGCCTGATACAAGAAGGGTGCGAGTGTATCGTCGGCCCGGAAATACTGAAAGGCTCAGCTGCGTTCAGGAAGTTCATCCATGCAGCGGCTCAACAGTTATGTTATGGGCAGGTATTATGAAGAACAGGCGAACTGAGCTCATTTTTGTAAATGGAAACATGAATGCTGAAAATTACATTGAGAATATTCTCAGACCTTATGTCTACCCATTTGCACAAACTTTTGTCTCCGATTTTAGGTTAATGCATGACAATGCGCGTTCACATACAGCTCTGCGAACCAGTAAATACTTTGCAATGGAGAACATCCGGATATTGCCCTGGCCTGCACAATCGCTAGATCTCAACCCCATCGAGAACGCATGGGACATGCTCCAGAGACGTGTTTTGAAGAACTTTGACAGAGCAACAACGACCCAACAGCTGAAGGATTTGCTACAATTCCATTAGGAGCGAATACCGCAAGATGACATAAACAGTCTCATTAATTCAATGAATAATCGTTGCTAACAAGTTCTGAATAGCAGAGGAGACCATACTTTGTATAAAATTGTTCTATTCTTTCACAATAAATACAATTTCTTTAGAAATTTCATTTTGTAAAAAAAAAGTTTAGTTTCTACAGTATATTCTAATATTGTTCATTTCTGTTATTAAAAGAACTTATAAAGACAACAGCTGTTATTTTTACATCATAGAACCCTAAAGATATTATTTTAAAAATAAAATACAACGTTATAATGTGAAGAACCATCCTAAAATTTTAAATTAGTACATGTTGCTTAGACTTTTTTGATGAGTGTATATTAACTATTAATTTAATCTTCTAGGATTTAAAATCTATAAATATAAATAACATTAAGGGTTTATTGTAGTCCAGACTAATCAAGAGGGCTAAACTGACCTATACTGGAGATAGATAACTTATCAAAATATTGCCGTCTATCTAAACGTATATTAATCCAAATAAAATATGTTGTTCACATGAGACATCATAGCCAATTTTGACGAGAGAAGTCGTGAACAACAGCTAGTTAAAATATAATTATAGTCTGTCTCTTTGTAACTGGCATCTGGCTAAATGGCAGTTTAAGTGACACGCGTCCGTCTTAGACGTTGTGTTGGATATCCGTTTGGTGCTGTGGCCTGTTTCCAAGTCCTTTTAAGCTCGTAATGTAGTCTGGAGTAGATACTTTAGAACGCGTCCCATTTCTCGCTTGCACTCATTGCTCAGCTATTCATGAAGACTGAGAAGCAATCATGAGCTGAATTTCTCAAGTATAAAGGAGTAACGCTTTTTAAAATTTTTTTAGAAGTATACTAAATTAAATGAAAAATAAATATAAATAACTTATCGATGCGATTTCTTCTACGTTATTTATTGTTTTCGTGGCATATTTTATGTACAGTGGGAAAAACTGAAAAAAAAACTTGAATGAAAAATATGTTTATTTTACAATAATTATTTAATATCTATTTATAGTTATAGGTTTAAATAGAGATATTGGTTTATGTAAGGACCAAGAATCCGAGAAATAAAACTAAAAAATGTATTTTATACTTATTTAAGAAGAAAGGATTCTTTTTTAACCTTTAGTTTAAAAAAATCTATTGATAATGTTTTAATGAAAAAAAAATTGGGCTTAAAATTAATTTTCTATGTATTTGTATCAAGATTCAAGTAAGATACGAGAAAGAAGAAGAATCAAGTATTTATCAAATAATAATAAATTATATTGTAAAGAAATAAAAGAATACATACCGGGAGTTAACCTCAAATCTCGGTATTCCGGTGAACCTGTTAAGGCCTTACTAGGCCAATAGTGTAGTCAGTTCGAGAAATAAAAAAACACATGAGAAGCTTATTATATAAAGAACCACTTTTATCACGAATACTCACAATAGATTATCATACACTACCATACAAAATTTAAAAACACACATGATTACACGTACATGAATATTTTTATTTATATCTATTGATATAAAACACGTGTTGTAACCTCATATACGAGTAAATTTGATTCTTCAACAAATTTATCACTTCTCAGGAAAACTTGTTTTTTTTTTCTCGAACTGACTACGCTATTGACCTAGCAAGGTCTTTACAGCTTCACCGGACTACTAAAAAACTTGAGAGACAATTACTAACCAATTTATTGTGTCGCTGTTGTGTCGGTGTGCGCGCGCATCGTATAAATTCTCTCTTATCATTTGCTCCAGACGCGCCAAATGAAGTAATAACTTCATAAAGTTTACTTAGTGTGTTGTTTAAATTAATATGAATTATATATTTCGGAAATAAATAATTAATACAGATAAAATTATAGATTTTTTGAAAATCCAAAAGTGGTCTATATCGACCCTCAGGGGTAAATAATTAGGGGTCCGTGACCTGCAAATAACGATCAGCAATCATGATCTAATTTAAGCAGGTCGTGCATTTAATTTTTGCTTCCCTAGAATGAAATAATAACATATACGCGTAATGTCTACTTAAATAATGATTCTTTATAATATATAAATGTCTACTTAAATAATGATTCTTTATAATATATATTTAAAGTATAAACTCTTTATAATATCGTTCGTTATAGCGAAAAACTTTCTATACCGTAGAAAATAGTTCAATTTCTTTAATTTACCACAAATCCATTCATCTGTTCTCTGGCTTCTCTATAATGAACATTCTTTATAGCAGAAAAAAAGCCCGGTTTCTTGGAATTCGTTACAAAGAGTTTACAAGTAAATAAATGGTAATAAAAGCTTTTCAAAATATACTGAAAGCTGAGGAACTCACGAAAACATCAATAACATCAGGTAATGAGGTAGTCGTCTGTCTACACATAACTTAATAGCGTGATTGGTCTACGAAAGAATATTATTTGGGGATCCTTTAAACAAATATTGTCGATGATATAGCGAAACATAACCGTCGTTAATTACATAATGAAAGTCTCCATATGGCACAAAAAAAACTGAGTGCAGAATACGGAGATCAGTGAATTTTAATACTGACTTAGAAACGGCATCCGTAGTACCAAGTTTCACTAACAATAGCAAAATCCCCTGTTACCATACGCGTCCGCGTTAATATTATTTAACAAATAAGCAAACTATCATAATACAACACCAGAGTGTTGATTTTGAATGTATTCTTGAATTAATTTTCGTTACGTCACAATCGGAGCTCAACATATTTACTGTTGAGAAGGATAGCATATTATCTGTCACACAAAGACCCGTTATGTAAGCTAAAATCACATTAACGTTAAATTTACATCGTATTGTATTATATTATATGTATTATATTATATTATATTATATGTATAGATTATGGCTTTGAAACAATTCTGTTATATTATCGTTTTAATTAGTGAAATCACTCGAAAATATTCCCACCCGATTAGGCCTCCCACGGCAGCGGCTCAAGCCTAGGTTTGATCCCTCGGTAGGGAGCCCTTGAGTGCGTTGCTTGCGCGATACGTTGACACACAAATATACATCACCGCTACAACACTACACGATCACCCCCACACACGCGCACGCCTACACGCTTGCACGTGAAAGTGGAAGGGATACTTTTTTTTTCCTTGAAAAACTCTCAATTTTCCGATAATAAATATATGGAGGAGTTGTTGAGGCGTGTATGCTTGGTACACATATATGTTTCAACAACTCATACACATATGAATAGTTAGCCAGGTTAGCTGAGATAGGTTGCGATTTTGCATGCAACCGGCAACAGCCAAGCCTAGGTGTACCGTTCACCCTTGAGCTGGTTGCCAAAATAAAATCGGCTGAGTGCCTTAAGCGCTCGCCTTAGTAGTCCGGTGAAGCTGTTAAGACTTTGCTGGGTCAATAGCGTAGTCATTTAGAAAAAAAAAAACTCGAAAATATTTTATAGATCTCATGTAGCACTCAGTTAGCCTTGAAGCATGACCTAAAATCTATACTTATTTAGTAATTTCGTTACATTAAAGTCGGTTTATGATGGTTGGTGTCGGTTTTACGATACGTTTTATTATTATTTTCGACCTATTTACCTCATATTTTTGTAGTTAAATTTTAAGTGATGCTACAATTTAATTTTAATGACAGTTCTATGTCGTTTACGGTATATTTAAGAGGTGATTTCTAGAATTCGATTAGTCTCTGGTTATTTACTTAAATAATATATGCATCTATAATTTCTCTTTTAAACCTTTCAAAGATACATTTTCGCTGTAGTTAATAAGGTACACGCATTTCTAGTTTTCATTTTTTTCTATAACAAATGTGAACTTATAAACATTTGTTTCTAAACTCTTCTCTCTTTCCCGTATGAAAACCCTATCGCGTGCGTTCAACCTTACACACTCCATTCGCGCGTGAAAGGCCATGTCGTATAGAGGCAACTAATAGGTATATACTCTAATCTCTAGCCATCATTAAGATCAACTGTTTAGATTCTAAATAACTATAATGACCTAGAACTAGTCGGCAACTCTCTACTCTTCATGATATCATTTTAGACATAGTCTTTGTTTGACACACGTAACGGCTGAAGTTAGACAGAACTGTACACATTAATATTTAGAATAATTTCTCCCAGTAACACACTTTTTGCGATTGTATTCAAATATGTTTAAATCCGCCTCATTGTGCAAGGTCAAAATTAACACTTTAAATTAGACCATGGGTCATTAGCATTGGAACACTAAATACCATTTAATTGCATCATTAACACCACGCTAATCTGGCACCTTATCTTATTACTTTACCTTGTATCCTTAAGCGTCCACAGATAATAAAGATAATCTATCACACTAAGGTAGTGTCAAAAATATCGCATCATTTACATTCTATACTAGTGGTACCCGCGACTCGACCCGCGTGGAGCCTGCTAAAGTAAACAGTGACTAAAAAAGTTATCTGAATGTATTAAGTCCATTAACTTATCTACTTTTCTCTCGTATTTAAGTTGCCTCGTCATTAAAAGTACAATAACTTTTGAAAGAACGAACTGATTTTAATTAAACAAAGACTAAATGTTATGTTCAGGGATATTAAAACATATCACAGAATTTAGGATATAAAACAAAATTACACCCTATGTGTAATATTTATCTATATATTTTTATCCGTTGTCCTAACGGAGACCTTTCTAATCGTAAATAACAAAAGCCGTCCGTCTCTTCATCTATCATACACCCGCCTTTTGTCATCGCTGTCGTAGAGATTCTAAAGGGGCTGAAAAATATATTCTGCTAAGTCTAACGTAATAGACATGTATACATAAAGAGATTATTAAAGCACAAGTAACTTAATATATAGAAGCAATAAATCAAATACAAGAAACTTTATCAATTAAGAATTTAAGAAGGTGCAAACGTATGTTAAAGCTGCTAGCGCTCCGAAAATAAATAAAATCATAGAGAAAAGACTTGACTGGTTTTTTCTATATCTTTATTCAAATTATAGAAATCATTGTTAATAGTCGTATGAACAGAGAGAAGTACCTGCTTGACCCTTAACTTTAAAACCTTGAACTTACTGTCTGGCAAACGCGTCTTGAAACCTTTTTTGAAATAAAACTTCTTCAAGCGCGACTAGGAGATAACTGAACGACAATGACACGGAAGGCCGTTACGGCAATATGGCGTCACGTTTTGTACCATCCGATTATTACATGTTTTCGATTTTGTTAATAAATAGTTTATAATAAAACCAATCAAATTTTTTTGCAAAAATATTAAATTGAATAATAATAAAAATCATACAATAAAATTAATTATGTATATACGGGCGCGCGACCGTGCTGCCATCTGGTTTCAATATAAGTAAATAACAAATTAAATCAAAGCTTCATTGTCTGTAGTGCCATCTATCAACTACGTCGGAACTTAAATAAGACAGGAAATATTATTAACAACTATTTGTTATAAAGTCAATAAAATGTAGAAAATTATGCAAAAAAAAAAAAACAAAAAGTTTTACTTCAGTCGCGTGTGGCGGTTACACGCACTCATTTATTTAATATACTTTGATCACAATATGATAGACGTGCCAAACCTAGAGAGGACTGGAACACACCAACAGGTTCTTAGCGACAGATTTTCAAGTTGACGGTGATAGGTAGCCACGCAGATTTTGAAAAAACCCTACCATCATGCTGTGGTTTCATCACAATGTATTTTCCTTCATATAAAGCTCCGGCTCCGTTGCAAGTATTCGGACCTATGTCCATCGACGCTGTGTCCGATCACGCTATCAACTATTTTCTTCATTTTATATTATAGAAGACAAAGAAACAGGTGGGTCACCCGATCTTAAGTGATTACCACCGTCCATAGACTGAGTTTTCTACACTAATAATAAAATATGTGTGACAAAATTTTGTAAACATAGTTTACGTGTATTTCTATCCGCTGAATGCGAATCTGAAAATTATTTGGTGCATAAGCAATTTTAGTATAGTTAAATCGCAAAAAATCCTTGAATATTATCAAAAATTAAAAAAAAAAGATTATGTTAAAAATTATTTTTACAGATTTTCAAATATTTGACATTTTTAGAATACACTTCATGCATCAGTAATACAACAAACGTATTTAATCGTGTTTTTTTTGCATTTTTTTTTTCGACTTTTTACGATTTACTTCGTTTTTAGGGGATTAATGGTCCAAGTAAAATTGTGATTTTAATTCAGCAGATCGAGTTACATAAAAATCCTACTCGATCTGGGTCTACAACATTTTTTTCATGAACATAATCGCAACCTCCTGCAAATGATGGCAATGTTCATCGATTTTTTGCAGTCTACTCGAGATTTTGAGAGTTTGCGGTTCAAACTGACATCAAATTCGAATTCAGCGGGTTGAAATATACGTCGGTAGGTAGATTGCTTCAAATGTACATTTTTTTTGTGTGCCGTTGGTATCACTAATACTTTTAAAAATCCCAAAGAAAATTTCAGTCAACTTTTATGATTTTTGAATGAGAATTCCATAAATTAAATTAATAAATCCTAATAATTTATCGTAAATACTTCAGAAATAAATGTAGAAATATGATAACGAATCATATATAATTAATGCTTCAAATAAGCGTGCTAAGCCACGGTTACAACTAGTATATTAACAATAGTATGTCGACAAACTATATTGGCGTCGAGCCTACTGAATCCGCCAAGTCGGAATCCTACTTTTTCAGAAGATTTAAAAAATATGTGATACATTAAATTGTAGTATCTGTATTTAACTAAGTAGAAAATTGAATAGATGAGATTATTTTTAAAGCTTATTTATGTTTTCAATTTAGTATATTATTTGTAGAAAAAAAAATTCACTCCAGAAGGAGTGTTCATTTTATATTGCGGATTTCACAGGCGTAACTGCGATTTATATCAACTAATACTATAAATGTAAATGCGAAGTAGTTTGTTTAATACGTTTTCACGACTTAAATACACAACCGATCTTGATAAAATCTTGGTAACACATTCTCAGCGGCTTCTTTTTATCTAGATAAACACAGTCTTGTTCCCGAAAGATGGATCAAATCCACATTAATTTAGTAAAAGACTGGCATAATCTAAATACTAGAAACTGTAACAAACTGATCGTCCCATTTTTCAGATTTAGCAAAACCAGTAATACGAGTAGTTTCATAGGTAATAGTGTTTGTTATGTTTGACAATAAAGTCCCAAAATATGTTACCGATTTACCGGACTTTAAGTTTAAGCGCCACGTCAAGCGGGTTTCGGGTCAAAAGGATATTATAGAGTGGATGAATAATATGTAGACGATGGTGATATCTGGTATTGACTTCTCTCTGTGCATCCACTAAAAATGATTGCATGATGTATCTATACTTCTATACAAATATTATAAAGAGGTAGAGTTTGTGACGTTGTGATATTGTGACGTTGTGACGTTGTAGGGGATAATCTCAGGAACTACTGGTCCGATTTGAATAATTCTTTCAGTGTTATACAGCTCATTCATCGAGAATGGTTATAGGCTAATATATCATCACGCTAAGACCAATAGGAGCGGAGCACGGATGAAAAATATTTCAAAATCGTGATGTTTTTTCCTATTGAGAACGCGAACGAAGTCGCGGGCAGAGGATAGTAGGAAATATATATGTAAAAAAATGTACCCGATCGTGTTTCTTGCCGGTTCTTCTCAATGACTGGCTTGTTTGTCCGAACCGGTGGTAGTTTTGATATTCATAAATACCTTTTAGGACCTAAACTGGTTCAAGTATATTTGATTTTGATTAACACGAGAGAAGCATCGATTGACGCTAGTATTCACATATCTGCTTATATCATGTACATATTCTTAAACTATGGTATGCGATAAGAATAAAGACGCGATAACATTGTCGTTACGGAATGCGGTACAACTTACAAAGCGGCACTTGAAAAAGATATGCGTACTATTCGATTTACGTTACGTTAAGGTTTTCCGACCGCGACGCGCGTCTTTATATTGATTTTCCCCCTCGCTCCGCTATTTAGACTATAGTCACAGTTTTCCCGTGCTTAGATTTTAATGTGAACTGTTTTTTTTATTGATTAATGTATCACCCGTAGCGTTTCTCCCTTGTCTCATTTATTTTTATGTGACAATAATAAGGGTAGAAACGAGATTTAGGCTCAGGCACTATTAATACGGGTATGAGAAAAACCTGGTTTGAAACAACAACGCAAAAACACTACGAGTACTACACGATTACATGTAAATTAAAATAAAGTTTTGTCAAGTGTTTTGTTAAATCGAAAAGGAAAACTTTTGCACTCCATCAATTATCTTCCACTTCACTCTAAATCGAAATCTTGTATTCGCCTCCATTTCAATTCGTAGTTGTCAGTAACCCTGATGAGTAGGTACAAGAAAATATTTTACTATTATATATATATATATATATATATATATATATTTTACTCTTTATATTATGGTATTATCTTCTACGTATTTATGTTTCGTACTCATGTTTAACGTAGGATTCGTACCAACGGTAATCGACTGTGTTTTAGTCTGGTGAAACTGTGAAGTACCAACAGGTCAACAGGGTATAGTGGGAATAGGCCGTCAAAACTTGGTCAACGCTTTGACTCCCTTCACCTCCAATAATGCGGGTTTGGTGTGGACTGTACTTTTGTTGTTTTTTGCGAGGGCAAGGGTATTACCGGATATATGCTCAATCGCAGGATCCAAAGGTAATTAATCGATTGAGCTTGGTAATAGGAACATACACACTTACTTGGCAAGTCCAATCGCCGGTCTCAGCACTGCTGCGGTGGAGAAACTATTTGTCCAAGACAGCGTTCCCGGATTTCTTGCGGCACATACATTAAATACTGGAACTTATGCTAATATAGCTGCGCATATAATAGCCACTCCGGCGCGTACGTTAATAGACAATAACTCATGCGTTTTATAGCGGTGTGGACGAGCAACTTGCCCTCTAGCGGTTTGTTAAGGAGGGGATAGCTGTGGGGTGGGGAAAAGGAGCTGCCCCCGCGCCAACAAAAGTAAATAACTACCAGATTATATTAGACAGTTCGAAAAAAAATATTAATAATACCGCTCAACCATCAAGCTTTGATTAATTGCTATT
>JACEII010000006.1:7144538-7250792 GCA_014332785.1 Antheraea mylitta
AACTTCACATTATATCGAGGTTGGGTTTAAAATATAGATTACCTGTTAGTATTAAACGAAACTGTCTATTTCTCTCTCAAATCATACGTAATTTTTTTTAAATCGTTCTTCCTCTGTATTTACACTATTTTACTGTTAAACTGCGTTATCATAAAGCTAATACTTTTAAATTAATTTTTATTAAACTGACCCAAATTGATGGTACTAAGGAGACATTCAGAGAGTATGAAAGGCCAAATTTGTAGATTAATATTGAATATAAATCTGATAAATAATTTTCTACCCATCCTTTTGTTACGGGACGCCGAAGAGACTATATCAAACTATTCGAAGTCAATTAAAAGATCGATGGTAAGGGCAAAAGGGTGGGTAAACCGTCTGGCACAGAAATATACCGCTCGATTTCGGAGGGTGTGTTCCCGACTCACAAAATCCACCCTCGTGTTGCTTGTTCTTGTATTTTTTCCGAGAAAACATCGCCTCTGTTTATGTCAATAATTGGTTCACCCTATTCTTGGAATATCACTCTCGAATTGTTATTGTGAAGGCGTTACTATGTGATGACGTCATCTATAAATATACTGAAATTTGTGCCTTATAAAATTTTCGAATAATCGTTACGTCCACTGGATGGTAAAGAAGAAGCCCTAAAAGTTTATTTGCGTTGTGACTCTTCAATCGCTCTTATTTCTTTCTGGAACAGGATAAAATTAGATACCGGTCACTTGCAAAATGAGTATTTACTATAGGAACATACTATGATATATTTTTATAACTGGCTAGCTACTACCCGCGACTTCGTCCGCGTGGAATAGTTACTTTCGACTGATGGTAACACTCAGCGGAAGTTCTCAAAAGGAAAAAAAACGATTTTGAAGCATTCTTCATTGGTACTTCGCTGATGTATAGATGACGTGATGCCTATAATGTTTATAGGCCAATCTTTCCGCGATAAATGAGCTATCTAACACTCAACAATTTTTTTATAAATCCGACAAGTAGTTCCTAAGATTAGAGTGTTCAAGCAAAAAAAAACACATCAGTTTTACAATATTAAACATATGTAGATGTAACTCTAATTTCGAACGTTCCGGAATATGTTTCGAAATGTACGTACAATAAAATATTGTGTTCCGTTTATATCTCATCTCTGTATATAACACTAGTTGATACACGCGACTTCTTCTGCGTCGTTTCTTATCTTAACATTATATTTTATGGTACAGAGGAAAAAACGTAAGTGTCCGCACTTTTCTTCGCCAGGGAATCACATATAACTTAAATACTTTTATAACTTTAAGTTAGAATTTGATTGATATTTATCTTATAGTTTTCTTATCTTATATTATCCATTATGTCATGTGATTCTTCTTATAAAAAAATAAAACTTCATCAAAAATTAAATCTATAAAAGCATTATCAAATATAAATTGATCACTTCCTTCGACGATCATAACAGTTTAGTTCTTAATATAATAATTACAATTGTATGGGATGGAGCCCCTGGCACTCCAAACCGGGATCAGTCGAAGGCGCTAGGGATAGGAGGGGTAGGAAAACAAGGAGAGGCTTTACGGTGAGGGATAGAGAGGAAGGATCCGGGACGCTGGCGGGCAATGCCAAACTGCACGTTTCGCACTAAGGGGAATTTATTTTACACTCAACAGTACTTACAACAGTCCTTAACACTATACTTAATTTACACTCGCGTTACAGCGCTCTCTGTACACGGGTACAGGTCGCAGACACTATGCAGGACGAACGCAATCAGACCAGTGAACCTAATCTGCCTGAAGAGAGGGCAGCACCTCGTGATTATTCTGCCCGAGGAGGGGCAGCACCTCGATACGCAGCGTAGACTCGAAGCGGCGTGACGACTCGACGAGCGAGGATGCGATGTACGGCGATACTCGGTGAATGATGTACGATGACTCGATGAACCACGATGAACTCGATGCTATGATGAACCCGAAGAATTCCGTAGATACACAAAGACTCTTGACGATACGATTGACTTCCCGTTCATATAGATGGTCTGATTGCTATGAACCTGCCACGATTTGTACCGGGCCCCGGTGAGCTTAAGTAGTCGGAGGCTATACCGTAATGAGAACCGCGACAAAATTTACAGTTTTTAAATATTACGATTCTCATTTTTACTATAAAATTCGTACATTTCTTGAAATATCTTCCTAACTACAATTTACACCTATATGGCTAGATTCGTCTTTGAAAGCTCTATACAATGCAATAATTACCTAGATTATATCTAGAACGACTAAAAAGATATTCAAGAAAAACATGTGATTTTACAACAATTTTTGATTTTTCTAATTTTTACTTTGGCCGTTTTTGGCCCTTCCGAGTAATTTAACTATGCAAATTCGTGATATTATTCAATAATATGCTATTCTAAACAAGATTTATACAAAATTAATTCCAATTTTGACAATTTACGAGAAGTTGCGAATTACGATTTACGAATAGTTACTTTTGCAAATATTGATATTTTATCCTAATTTTTGTGCCTACACATGCCTATCATCATAAAAACAATTAATACAATTACAACGATATCTCAACTAATTACTAGAGAAAACACTAATTAAAGTTCAAAAAATGACTACATTCAAATTGTCCTCACATTTCGTAGTCCGGTGAAGCTGTTAAGACCTTGCTAGGTCAATAGCGTAGTCAGTTCGAGAAAAAGAAAAAAGTCCTCACATCACGATACGTGCCGCCAGACCGATATGTGACGCGCGCACCAACACATTTTTACTATTTCGCCGCGTCGCTAACAACAATATACATAAAAGATCAGTAAACACCGGCTGTGTTTGACCGATGCGTACTCCGGTGAAGCTGTTAAGGCCTTATTAGTTTAATAACTTAGTCAGTTCGAAAAGAAGTTTTTGACCGATCATGTGTGAGTGTAATTCAGTTTAACCCTTTGCACTCGACGGCTCTGGAGCCGATCCATTTCAAATGTTGGTGACAAATGACGATCTTCAAAATTTGCTCCGCTTCAGAACCCTCTAGTGCAAAGCGTCAATATAATTCACCACCAGGTGGTGCTCGGTAATATGTTATTGTTATTAATTTTTATATTTTAATTTAGCATAGACGAAGTACAATCGTATGTATGATATCGTATCGTGAACTGATTAAGGGTCAGTGGTAATCGGACGCCATACTTATTAGCGACGTGATTTCGAATCTTAAAATGAGCACGAGCTTACGATGGTGGAAAGGGTCCTAATAAAACAATACCGTGATTGTAGGGAATTTTTCTGGTCTTCATTAAAAGATTCAAGTTGGAAAATCTATAATCAGTAACGCTCGTAGGATGTTTGAACGCATCGATGAAATTAATTAAAATGGCTGTTGCTCGCGACTTCACTCGTATTGACGTAAATTTAACCAAATTAGAGGACATTTCTTTTTCTGCACGAAAAGTGCTCTGTCCTATTCAGTAACCCTGACTACGTGTATGCAAAATTTCATGATTATTTATTGAGCAGTTAAGACATGAAAGCCTAACAGACAAACAAACTGACTATCGCATTTATAATATTAGTTAGAGTACCTTATTAGTGACGGCCCAGAGCTGTTTGATAACAAGAGTTTAAAATTGGCACTAACAGATGCGTCAGACACGCCTTGCCAAGAAAAAAAGGGCTGATGTCGTAGTATGATTTGGTGAACCTGATTCACATGGTGAATGGTGATTACCAGTCGTATTTAGGGTACATCGACAGCAGCACTCTTCGTACCTATATTTGGAACTTTTTTTCAAACTATACGAAGAAACTTTTAAAAATTATGCTCTTCCTACGTTGAAAGTTTGATTGGCACATTTGCAATAGTTTTTGAGCCCGTGGACAATAATAGATACATTAGTGCGTTTGAGAGAGTGATTTTAAATCATTTTAACGAACGTAGCAACCCTAGATATGCCTTTATAAAAAAGTGAACATCATTTGATAACTTATATTTAATTAATTTTAAGTGAATTTGCTAAGGTAATATTCACATATTTATCTAATATTAAGTAACGAATCGTTAAAATTTTCGAACTGGTTATCGACAAGCAAAGAAAACATTTATTTTAAATAGTATACTTTAAAAAATCTATAATTCAAAATAGCCTACAATGAGTTAGTGTTCTATATTTTCAAACGGGTCGTTATGTCACCGTAAATCTGCCGGGTGAACTATTCAGACAGAGCCTTCTCATTATAAATAAATTATTAAAGGCAGAGTTTTATGATCTGTAAATGATAGATAAATACATATATGTGAATGGTTGTATCTGTAAACTCGTTTTAGTATTTTGTTTCACTTTCACACTGCTTATAGATTAAATAAATTCAGAGCGTATTCATTATAATTAGTAACGAAGAGACCTGAAAATCGTATCACCTCAATAAATGGCCATGGTTATTGTCATGACGCATCGTAATTTCGTAAAGATATTATCAGCCGTTCAGTTAACATGCATAGGATAAGAATCGCAGAGCCTATGTGGCCGTTATGTAAATCAGCTATGACGTGGCAACCCTACCGGCGCGAGGCGCGGGGATCATGCGCGCGCACGTGCGGTGACGGCAGTGTGCGCGACTCGTGCCAGTCCGGTCGCCCGCGCCCCCGCAGCTAGCACCGGTCCCGGCGCCGCGCCGCCGGGCTCCCGCTCGGATGCCGCTGCCGGCAGCCACCTGCGATGGTCCACGCCGGGCCGGCCGCGCGCGCGCCCTCTCGCGCGATGTTCACCGCCGCTGAGAGCAAACCGCGTCGCGCCGTCTCGCCGCTAGGTATACCTAAATCGCCCTCGTTCCACTCGGGTCTCGATCTCGTCGCTAACCAAGCGGTCACCAAACGGAGCGAGAGCGTCTCAGACGTAGCTCGAGCGTTCCGGTTCGCGCTGTTCGCCGGCTCCGGCATGGAGGGTCAGGGCCCGCCGCAGAAGGCGTCGTCGCCGCCGGACGCGCGCAGCCCGCCGCCGCCGCCCCCCACCCTCGCCGCGGTATCACCCGACCGCCCGGCGCAGATACCCAATGCCGATAAGGAAATTCTGATGGTGCAGTTACCGTTGCTCAAAGGTTTGTTAGTGTTCTAAAGCTCAACCTGAATACCACTCTTCACATCTACGAAATTCCGTGGTAGAGCCGTTAATTTCATGATTATTGTTTACAAACTGACTCAACTGTTTGTGTGAATATTGATATTGCAGTATCTATTTCTGACTACGTTAGTTGCCGAAAATTACGTTGTAAATTGTCTCTTCCATTATTTTAGTAAAACTTACTGATTAATTTATGGTAACGATAGAAGCCAATAGACCTATTAGTATCGTTTACGATAATTTTATTACCGATAACATAATACAATACATATACAAATATCTTTATTTTCTAGAATCTTTTCACATAATATAAGCTTTAACTACGGTCCCAAACTAGACAATGGACTCGACCGGAGAAATATTTTTGAATACCTGAAACTACGTAATACTATTATGAATTATTCGATATATCCATCCGCAGTGGAAATAACGAAACTACCGTAGAAATATATCGACCGATCGACGGCCAGCGGTCGGCTCCGGCTGTATGTGTGCCATGAGAAATGATATGCGACGTCCTTGCTCCCCATGCGGTACATAGCTCATTGCCATCGTGTTCGTGCTTTTCGACTTCTATGGAATATCGACACATTACGACACGACTTTGTGCTTAATGTGGGCATTAGCATTAGAACTCGTGTTATTACGGGTAATCCGTCGAGGCCAATCCCCCTTTTGTGTATTGTTACAGAATAAGGACTTTGTCATTGTCAATAATTAACAAAGACATTTTGTTATGTAAATTTTACAAATGTTTCAAGTGTTGCGGTCAAATCGGACACATACTTCTATATATAGAATATTTTTCCTGTTCTTCATTAAATTGTTATATATACAATTACATCCATAATTATTACGTCAGCTTCTATGTACCTGTGTTATGTTTATTTAGCGTAGTATGAATATAAACAAGCAAAAATTTTTTTTTTCTCTAAGTTAAATCTATACGATTCTGTTATGAATTTCTCCATTGATAGATATTAACAGATTATATAGTGCATAATCTCAGCTTAGAACATTTATACGAGTATATCTCTTATTGTTTATCCACATATCAATCGCTGATTTGTATGGGAACGAAACAGGTATTTTATCTATACTATATTATAAAGAGGTAAAGTTTGTGACGTTGTAGGGGGTAATCTCAGTAACTACTGGTCAGATTTGAAAAATTATTTCAGTCTTAGAGAGCTCATTTATCGAGGAAGGTTATATCATCACGCTAAGACCAATAATAGAAGCGGAGCGCCAACGAAGAATCGCCTTAGTAGTCCGGTGAAGCTGTTAAGACCTTGCTAGGTCAATAGCGTAGTCAGTTCGGCAAAAAAAAGCTAACGAAGAATGTTTTGAAATCGGGATTTTTTTTCCTTTTGAATTAGTCCGTTAAGTGATGTTTATTGTTCATATTATCTAAAACAATTTCTGAGTACAATTGCTTGTTGCCCTAAATAAATTAAAAAGAGATATAGTAACTAAGCCACGGCAACGTGTGGCCGGGTCAGCTAGTATAAAATAAAAATACGTTGTAGGCTGTATGTAAGCATTTTACTGCGAAGCGGCTACGTCTATTTGGCTGATATTTTTTTGTTATATTTATTATTGTAAAGATAAGGCTAGTATGAAAGAAATTTTCTGAAAACTCTTGCGGAAAAGTGAAAATATTTGGATTTTAAATCTTGATACCGAAAACATGAGTGAGTGATTGAGCTAATAAGGGACCTTTTAAGAACATTGAAAGAATGTACTGTAAACGAAGATTTGATCGCATTTTCTTCATTAGAAAGAAATAAAATATCTTCATTGGTGAACTAGCCTCTGCCCGCGACTTCGTTTGCGTGAAATAAATACTTTGGGCTAACGTTAACACACAGGGGAAGTTGTCAAGAGGAAAAAACCTCGATTTTTAAACATTCTTCATTGGTGCTCCGCTCCTATTGGTCTTAGCGTGATGATATTATAGCCTATAACCATCCTCGATAAATGAGCTATATAACATTGACAGATTTTTCAAATCGGACCAGTAGTTACTGAGATTACTCTCCACAACGTCACAAACTCATAAACTTTACCTCTTTATAATATTAATATAGAACATAGTCTAGAATTGTTTGGATAACAGTATGAGAAATCTAGTAAAAAAAGTGTTGTTGAATATCACCTACACTTATACTAAAAGCTTTTATACCTTTTAATTTGTCACAATGTGTATTTGTTACGAAAACGTAGTATATATAAAAATAGTATAAAACCAAGTCCCCTACTACGTCTGTCTGTTTGTTCGCGATAAACTCAAAAACGACTAAATTGATTTTTCGTTTAATCTACTCCAACGGTGCAATAAGCAATATTTTTGGTAATCTATTTACGTTTGGTAATTATAATTATTGAGAATACTTTGGAAATAAAGCATTATTTATTAATAGGGTTGTTCCCAGGCAAGACAGCCTTACAAAATTGTCTGTGTTCTTTTCAATATATGCAGACCCCTTAGTACATTATTTTTATGAATCTCATAAGGTTTAGCCAGCTATAGCAATGTAAGTACGTGAAAAAGATTTTCAATACTCGATTATAATATAGAGAATATCTTCTACTTTCTATAACTATAATATTAATACACACGTGTTTTTTTTTAACTTTATTTTTGGCAATTAATCTTTCAGATTATTACTGCCATCGTCACGTAGTCGATAATATTACAAGCGTCGTGCGATCACTTCAATATTGCGTCGTGTGAGTCAATATTCTAATAAGATGGTGGATCCCTTGTTAGAACCTGCTAGGGAGTTTTTGTGGCATCTCAGAATTTCATGCTCCGTGGTATTATTTTCTATTCACTTCACTTATGCACAATAAACTAACTAGATTATGTAAAACTCCACCAAATTTACAAAATATAGAGTCCAATAACACAAGATTATGAATAAAATATAAAATCCACAACATGACAGAATAAAATCCCGCCAAAAACTCTATTCACATGTTAAATCATCGGGTAGAAATTCTCGAAATGATAATTAAAAACCCGTATCAAAGCCGTTGTGCATAGTTTAGACGAAAAAAAAAAATACACAGACAAAAAGTGATTTTATACAATTTTTTGATGTTTGTTCAATGTCTTGTTTTTATTTATTATGGATCTTCAACATAACAATACATATGTAAATATACTAATAGAAACAATTTTGTAATTTAATTTAAATGTAGTCATTTATATTCGTAATGTAATCTATACTATATATACTATTTTACTATATCTATACTAATATTATAAAGAGGTAAAGTTTCTGAGTTTGTGACGTTGTAAGGGATAACCTCAGGAACTACTTGTCAGATTTAAAAAAATATTTCAATGTCAGAGAGCACATTTATCGAGGAAGGCTATAAGCTATATATCATCACGCTAAGACCAATAGCAGCGGAGCACCAATGAAGAATGTTTCAAAATAGACTTTTTTTTCCTTTTGAGAGCGAAATATTAGGGTTTCATAATGCCGATTACATTCCAACGAAGTAAACACGGGTCAGCTAGTCTTCAATAAATAGATAACAACGGCTTGTTACAACAATAAATTAAATTTCAATAAAATACTGAAACAAATTAATAATTAAGAACGCAATTAAATTAATAGTCTAATATTTCGTTTATTTGAGAAAAAGTCGCATGTTTTATGTAATGTTTGTTGTTTTCGAAAATATAGATTTGTTTTTAATAGCGATGTGCCGACTTTTTACCACCGACTAATCGGCTAGTCGGGCAAAGTCATAATCGGCACATCTCTAGTTTTTACTAATGAGGTCGCATTTTGCAGTTACAAAATATGTGTTTATTACATTTTTTTTTATTGGAAAAAAAATGTTCTGGGTATTCTATACCAAGAAAATCAAATAATTTTACAGGAATATATTGGGATGTACTAAATATTTCGGATAAATTATTGACTAAACTTGTTATGTATATTTAATAAAGATTATACTAATATACAATGATATAATATTTCATTGTTTGTTACTTTCCTAACAAGAGACTATTTCGTTTGTCGTCATAGCGCCATAACAGTTTATCGTTGAATTGGCTTGTTTTTTCCGGAGTCTGTATTCGGGCCGTAGACTTCGAAGTAGTCTAGCTGTCTGGGACGCTTAGATTTATGGCAGCTAAAAAAAAACTAGGGTAGACGGTTGTGTATAAGAGGCGCTATGTTTGGCTTTGAAATACGTAATAACTTATTTATTCCAACAAATGACTTATTTATTGTCAATAATTTATTTGTATTACATTGTCAGTATTTATTTAATTCAAATATACACAAAGATAGAAAGAGAAAAATATAAATTTACTCATCACGTATTTATATAACTATACCAATACATAACATTTTTCATGTGAAATAATTGTTGCATGGAGTTAAAAAGGTCTTTGTCTCCACCTCCCCTCACCTTCCCCATCTTCTCTTCCCTTTCTCCCACCGCTACCCCAACATGCTGACAATGTACTTGCGACTTCCTTGGTGTTGCTAGTGTTTATGGACGGTGGTGATCACTTAACATCAGGTAACCCGCCTGTTCATTTGCCTTCTATGATATAAAAAAAACATAAGGCTGCAGGTTTGCAAGCGCAAGCGGTACAGCGCTAATTTTCAGACAACAACTGCAGTATTACGTAGACATCGATGAGACTTCAAACACACAAACGCACATTTCACACATACATACATACAATTCAATTTCAAATTAATATAAGTATATCATCATCACACTGTAGAAAATTCACTGCGGAGTCATAGGTGTCTTCCCGAAGGAAAGTATGACCATAATCACAACTCCAGCTTACGACGTATTGGCGATTTCAAACTAAGAAATCAACAGGTCTATGTTCTCCCACATAACTAATTTAATCCCTTCCTCCCTTTTCCACAACCGAACTACACGGACTGGGCTTTGTAGCTACAGTTTTACGGTAAATTGTATCTGGGCACGAACTAAAAAGTTCGCATCGTCATATCTTTGCCGTACCGTGAAACTGTGGAACAATCTCCCGGCCAGTGTGTTCCCTCCTTCCTATGACATGGGGTCCTTCAAGCGTAACGTGAAGAAACACTTACTTACACAGGCCAGCATGACACCAGCAATGTATAATCTGTCTCTCGGTGGTTGCCGATGTTTTTGGATTGTACAGTGCTTACCATCAGGCATAGTGCAGTCATTTTTTCGTGCTACAATAAAAAAAAAAACATACAGTAGCACTACAAGAACATTTCTCAGGTTCAGGTTTCCTCACGACCTTTTCCGTCACCGTCATCCAATGTTACCAATTTAAGGTGGTAAATGTACATGAACTCCGAAAAATTTGTCAATACATGCTAGGATTCGAACTTGCGGACATCGGATTGATATTCCGTCGTTTGAACCGTTAGACCATCATGACAGAGTGCGTATACAAAGTATAAGTATATGCAGGTTATAATATACAACCTAGTACTGCCTATATACCATCCAAAATTTAGGTAGTTACAACTACGTATTATATATATTAATTATATTATTATAAACTGAAGTTAGACTATATAATATTTTCAAGGCTACGCATTAGTTCAAAGATGACATTGATGTAACAAAGATAAATGATAAAATAATGCAAAGGATGACAGGAAACTGCATTATAGCTTGCTTAAGTGTAGCTCTTTTGGAATTTGATGGGAAGTATATTAATAATTAATTTATGTTATCGTTGTCGCAGATTGGTTCGATACTAATTTGTTTATTTCTGACTAAACTCTGTGCGCGACTTCGTTCATGTGGAATAGATACTTTGGATTAACGCTAATTCCCAGCGGAAGCTCTCAAGAAGAAAAACCCCCGATTTTTAAACTTGTTTCATTGATGCTCCGCTCCTTTTGGTCTTAGCGTGATGATATATGTAATTTTTTAAATCGGACCAGTAGTTCCTGAGGTTACCCCCTACAATGTCACAAACTCACAAACTTGACCTCTTTATCATATTAGTATAGATTATTACGGTTTATGAAATTTTGTTTGAGATATAATCTAGTTCCATGATCTGTATAAATAATTCAAATAATGTCATAACTCAATAGATAAGCACCAATTTTTAGTTTTATTTTAAGTGTCACTTAGTCGCGAAAGGGTTGGGTTATATTGTAGTAACGGATGCGTATCGTTGTTTAACAGATGCGCCGGCTGCGGAACGAGAACAACTCTTCGTACAGAAACTGCGACAGTGCTGTCTGCTGTTCGACTTCGCGGACGAACCGCTGTCGGACCTCAAATGGAAGGAGGTGAAGAGAGCCGCGCTGCTTGAGATGGTAGAGTACGTCACATCGCAGCGCGGCGTCATCACCGAGGCAATATACCCTGAGGCTGTTAATATGGTTAGTCAATTGCCTACTTGAAACTCGACTCTGAGACCGATACCTATACCACAATATAAATGTAAGAGTCAGTACGGAAGCTACCTACAAACGTATCGTAGCTTAAGCTGTTAACGCCTTGCTAGGTCAATAGAGTAGTCTCTTCAAGATAATAAAAAACCTCCAAACGCCCGAAAACGGCACACTTACTTAAAAATGCGCATATCTATAGTATTTATCAAGATCATATCAGGAGTTTTTGGCGGGAGTTTAGTCTGACACGTAGTGGATTTTATATTTTATTCATAATTTAGTGTTATTTGACTCTATATTTTGTAAATTTGATGATGTTTTATAGTTACTTTATTGTGCGTAAGTGAGGTGAATGGAAAATAATACCACGGAGCATGAAATTCCACCATCTTGTTAGAATATTGACTCACACGACGCATAATATTGATGTGATCGTACGACGCTTGTAATATTATTGACTACGCGAAAATGGCAGTAATAATCTGAAAGATTGATTGCCAAAAATGAATTTAAAAAAAAGAAGATCAAATCATAATAATACTTTATTCAATTTAGGTTCTGAATTGTTGAGAAAGTTGCTTATGCATACCAAAACTGACATCGTTTGGGACATACAACATAGTTAGAAAGAAGAACCGGCAAGAAACCCGATCTGATTTATCTTTTCACCTTACATATCATTACAAACATACATAGTTACAAATATGGATAGAGTTTGGATGGATGCACAAGATGGATAACATATTGTTGCACCCCAATGATATTATAACTAAAAAGCTGCAGATACGTTACCTACGTGATATTTTGACAAAACAAATGGTACGATAACGCACACATACGTAAAATGATTAATACCACACCGTCTTAGATAAAATGTAGAAGTAAAATGGCAGATTCTCAATATCGGTGGTGAAAAAGAAATAGTTATATATGTTGCTTAGGTACGAGCAGATTGACGGTGCAGTCGTTAAAAGTAAGCTAGCTAGCCAAGTTTTGACAAGGCACTGTTCAAACACTTTATTTCGTATCTACAGCTTTTTAGTATAATATAATTGATGCACTCTATAATCGCTTTTAGATATTAAAACCTGCTTGACAACCGCAGTTTAAGTTTTTTGTGGTAGAGCCAAGCTGAAGCTATTATTGTTTTCAGCACGAATGGGTCGGCTCGTCCGGGGAAGCACCACCCTCTCACAGAAAACCGACGTGAAGTAACAGTGCTTGCATTGTTGCGTTTCGTTCGGTCAGTGAGAGAGCCGGAGGCCCACCTACCTTCCCCTTCCTCCTTCCCTTCCTGCCCCCTCCCCCCGTCCTTCTCCCAAACAAGGCTGACAACGCACTTGTGACTCTCCTGGTGTTGCAAGTGTCTATGGACGGTGGTGATCACCTAACATCAGGTGACCCATCTGTTCGTTTGCCTCCTATGATATAAAAAAAAAGTATTGTAATAGAGTTCTATTCAACAGTTCGCGATAAACCTGTTCCGGACGCTGCCGCCATCTTCGAACCCGAACGGTGCAGAGTTCGATCCAGAAGAAGACGAGCCGACGCTGGAGGCCGCGTGGCCTCACCTGCAACTCGTGTACGAGCTTTTCCTCCGGCTGCTGGAGTCGCCCGACTTCCAGCCTAACATTGCCAAAAAACATATTGATCAGAAATTTGTATTACAGGTAAGCTTAATATTTTACGTTAAAAGACGATTGTTATGTGTTTCTTAGACAGTTATTGAGTTGGTTGCCAAGCGGCGAAGTACCTTAAACGCTAGCCTTAATAGTCCGGTGAGGCCGTGAAGGCCTGTCAGACCAATATATAGTCAGTTCGAAAAATAATATTTCGTGTTTGACTTTCAGGATTTGTGCTTCCACATTAAATTTGAGGTCTACAGGTCATTTTTTTATTTTTGTTATAATTAAGGCAGAATTATATATTAATACTATTGCCTTTATGTTATAATAGAAATTTATTTTGATATTTTTATACATATCTCTATATGTAACAAATAATTATTTGTCGTCTATTAAAAATAGACGATTCTAGAACTAGCTGGTAACAAATGAATTTTCTTTCTTACGTCATTGTTCTATTATAACAACACATTTGGAGTTTTTGGCGGGATTTCAGTCTGTCATGTAGTGGATTTTATATTTTATACATAATCTTGTGTTACTTGACTCTATATTGTGTAAAGTTGGTGGTGTTTTATGTAATATGGTTAGTTTATTGTGCATAAGTGAAGTGAATGGAAAATAATACCACGGAGCATGAAATTCTGAGGTGCCACAAAAACTCCCTGGAGGGTTCTAACAAGAGATCCACCATCTTGTTAGAATATCGATTGACACGGCGCTTGATATTGTAATGATCGTACGACGCTTGTAATATTATTGATTACTCGACAATGGCAGTAATAATGAAATATTGATTGCCAAAGATAAAGTTAAAAAAAAAAACAACACATTTAAATGATTTTGCAAACTGAACGTTCTATTTGTTCTTTGTAATAATAATTATAATAGAACTCGACTTTAGTAATGAACGCTATTGAAATATAAAAATACGAAAGAATGGACTTAAATTTAGACGAACGTATAAAAAGTATATTTTTACATAATTATTGTTACTAATGACCGCCACTAAGAATGACAATAAAATATTGTAGTCTATTAAAATGTATCTGGTTTGTACATTCTAAATTTAAAATGCCAACCGTATAATTAAGAAAAAAAAAATATAACTCACAAAATTGGAATTATGAATCGAAATATTATAATACATATCTATTTATAGTAGAGGTCGAAATTCGGCCATTGGTCATTAATTTTTAAGAGTTGAAAATTCAATATTAGTGAGATTCATTTTGCCAAAGAATATATAAACATTGTAGATTGGCTTCTGTCCGCGATTTGGGCTAACGCTAACTTTAACTCGTGACTTCGTTTACATAGGTTCAATCTTTTTGAGTAATACTTACGTTTACCTCGATTTTAAAACATTCGTCATTGGTGCTCCGTTCCTAATGGTCTAAGCGTGATATATAGCTTATAATCTCCTTCGATAACTGAGTTATGGTATACAACACTGAAATAATTTTTCAAATCGAACCAGTAGTTCCTGAGACATTAGCATGTTCTTTAGAATTATTGAGATATTAGAGCAGCGTCAAACAATTTCCTCAGCTTTATATTTTATACTAGTTTCTGCCCGCGTGGAATGGTTAAACTCTTATCCCGTACTTAATACGAGCCGTCATTCAAACAATAACTTATAATAGAGTGGACTGAATTTAATGAAAGAAAGACTGAGGTTTGAACTCGATCGACTGGTAAACATTATTCAAAAATGAACTTTAACGTTTATATATTAGATAAGATTTGTTATCATTTTATTTGAGATAAACTGGAAAGCGCTCGAAACCCGCGAACTCTCCCTTAAATTATTCAAGGGTTCTTTCGATCAAGGGCGGACCCTTCAATATCGTATGTCGAGTACATGCTCTTATTTCTTGAAATATTTCCATAAGTATATTTTAATGAAGCTGTACTGTAGGTTTATATTTATTGTTACATGATATCCTTTATTTGCTAACTAACTGTGCCCGCGACTCCGTCCGTGTGGAACCTAATATAGAAAAAAAAACAAAAACTAATAAATTCATCTGAATATATTAAGACCATTTATCTACTTTTCTCTCGTACTTAACTCGAGCCGTCATTCAAATTACAATAACTTTTGATAGAGTGAACCGATTTTAATGAAACAAAAACTAAGTTACTCTCGAGGATATGGTTCATTATTTTAATAATAAGGTTTTATTTTGAACTCAGTGCTTTAGCAGTGATGCGTGATCATACAAACAGACAGACAGACAGACATTTCAGAGAGACAGAAATAAAAAAGTAATTAACCGAAATAGGTGTAGCTATTCCGCAGTGACGCGTTTTGATTGAATTGAATGATTTTTATTTATGGACTTGATCTCGTCCTGATAATAATAAAAAGCCTTGACAAATTATATATCTAAAGCTTCCTCATGAATCACTTTGCCTACTGGTCGCATCAAAATCCGTTCAGTAGTTTTCGAGTTTATCGCGAACAGACAAACAGACGTGGCAGAGGACATTACTTTTAATATGTAGTGATAGATTATGTGTGTTGTCTTTTGTTTCAGCTTCTCGAGTTATTCGACTCTGAGGATCCACGTGAACGGGACTTCCTGAAGACAACACTACATAGGATATACGGAAAATTCTTAGTTCTACGAGCTTACATAAGGAAACAGATCAATAACGTATTTTATAGGTGAGTCGCGTATCAACATAACAACTGTACGTTATTCGAGTATGTACTAACATCTTATCTCACTTTGTAGAAATTTTAATATGTTAGGAGATATCCGAATCCGCGTTGTGTTCACCTATTTTTGCATAGTTTTCGTGTTATTCCATATAGACATTTTTTTATACTCTATAATAATATTTCGGTTGTAGTGTAAATTTAATTTTTCAATATTATTAACTATCTTATGTCCGCGTGGAATAGTTACTTTGGACTAACACTATCACGCAGCGGAAGGTTTCAAAATGAAAAATACGACTTTGAAATATTCTTCGTTGGTGCACCGCTCCTATTGTTCCTAGCATGATGATATGGTGCACCGCTCCTATTATTCCTAGCGTGATGATATATAATCTATAGCGTTCCTGGATAAATGAGCTATCTAACACTAAAATTTCTCAAATGAATCTAGTAGTTTCTGAGATTAGGGCGTTCAAAAAAGTAGTGTTTTTTGAGAGATAGGTTAGCATTGAGCCAAGAGGAGTCGCTGACACAACTATGTAAATATAAAAAAAAAAAACACAAGAACTCATCAGAATTATAAGGAAGAGGATAAGCATTAATATTGTCAACGTGTACTGATCAGTAATACAAAAGGCATTAGTCCGACATAATTGGCTATTGTTATACGGGGTGTCACGTTTCCTCCATGATAAAAAAAGTAAAATATATGTACCTATTTATACACTGGATAATTGAAATTCGATATCGCATTGTCGCACGTGACGTCCAATAATAAGAACGGTGTTCAATATTTTTATTATGACATGTATCTTTTTTTTTTAATTTTGGCAATCAAGTCTCCATATTATTACTGTCACTGTCGAGTATGTGATAATGCTACAGATTAAGATCCCGCTAAAAACTTCATGTAGTGTTTCTGAATCATGTAATTTTTAATTGCATGATTCATAAATGAATACATGTATGAATAGCTTAGAGTAGGAGAGTTTTTGGCGGGATCTTAGTCTGTCATGTAGTGGATTTTATATTTTATTCATAATCTTGTGTTATTTGACTCTATATTTTGTAAATTTGATGGTGTTTTACGTAATATAGTTAGTTTATTGTGCACAAGTGAAGTGAATGGAAAATAATACCACGAAGCATGAAATTCTGAGATGCCACAAAATTCCCAGGAAGGTTCTAACAAGGGATCCACCATCTTGTTAGAATATTGAAATTTATTCACACGACGCTTTTAATATTATTGTACTATCCATTGAAAGAAAACATTGACACTGGCAAGTGCTACTGCGGAGCCAAAACAAGAAAAAGAAGAAGAAGCTTAGAGTAGTTTAGCTAGGTCAGATCGGGTTTTCTTCGGTAACAGCCCAAGCCGAAGTGTGCCGTGCACCCTTGAGCTTGTCACCTGAATAACATAGGCTTAGTGCCATAAACGCTCGCCTTAGTAGTCCAGTGAAGATGTATAGGTCTTGCGAGGCTAATAGAATAGTCAGTTCGAAGATAAAAAAGCCGCTAAAAACTAAAATATGTATCTTTTTTTTTCATATATCACTGTACAATTTCACATGACAACTATGTAAATACATATCAAAATTAAATCAAAAATACATTATTCAATTCAAACAACGAGAAGACAGATGTGAACAGTTATAACTATAGATAATTTATAAGCGCTTCGACAGAGACTTGTTAAAACTTGGCTGTATGTAAGCATCATATAACTATTTCTTTCGCACCACCGACATTGAGAATATGCCATCTTACTTCCACATTTTATCTAAGACAGTTTACGTATGTATGCGCTTTCGTGCCATTTTTTTTTGTCAAAATATGTAAGTAACGTATCTATATCTTTTTAGGTATTATATCATTGGTCAGAAACTTCAAAACTAGCACCGCTTCGGAAAACAAACCAGTCATCGACGAGAAACTCTATGTGGTCTATCTGTTATGTATATTAATATCAATTCACTATAGTTTTTTTTTCTTATTCTTCTGTTCTGCATACTCTTGGTCCGCACCTTTTTTTGCTTTCGCTTTTTTTTTATTGTCTGCGTGAAAAATCGTATCTGTGAGCAACTATTGGGTGTTTTATTTGTTTTGAATTAACTATTTATTATTTTAGAGTGGATTTTTTAATGATGTTATTGCCTTTATGACGGTTTTATTGTGATCTTTTATGACCATTTTTAGATTATAATGCACAACGCGCCGGTGCGTCCACGGCTCGATGGATGAGCCTACTAGTAGGTTCATTCACTATAGTTACAATCATTTTTGGTGGATGTCCAGAGCTGCGTGTCATTTTCAGACTTCACCATCGTTTACATATCGATTCACGCTATAACAGCCCTTTGATAACAAAACTCACTTAGAGCATGATGAAGCTGATATGCTCATTAGAATGACTACCTAAAAAAATAAAAATAAAGTAGATAACTAACCTATATGTTTGTGTTCAATATTCCCTTCTCACATTGAAAATGACTGAACAACATTCAGTATTGTAATCTTTATATATAAGAATGTAAATGAATGTCTTTACTTTTTAGATTTTTGTGTCTGGTAATAAATAATAAAATACATTTCAATCATTTTTAGAAATGTCTGTCAGTTTGTTTGAACACGCATCGATGCTAAAGTACTGCATTTACGATAAAACGTTTCCAAGAGAATCATAAAGCATATCCTCCACTAACATTTAGTCTTTATTTCATTAAAATTGGTTCAGTCTATCAAATATTATTGTTAATTGAATGACGTCGCGACTTAATTAAGAAGGAAAGCAGATAAGTAAATGGACTTAATACATCCATATGATTTTATGAATCACTGTTTTCTATATAAGATTCCACGCGGACGAAGTTGAGGGCAAAGGACAAACTAGTACTGTAAATTATCGTTGTATCAAAGCTTGACCAATCAGATTAAACGCTTAACGCGTACCGTTTTTGGTGTTACACAATCAACGAGCACTTAATCTAGTGCTAATTGGCTTCGAGGCCAAGAATGTTTATCTATTAGTAAATTAGTATATTCTAAATAACAAGACAATATTAATAAAATTAAAATGTGAAAGTTAGTTTGTTCGCTGATTAATTTAATACGCAAAGGACCACAAATAGAATAAAAATGTATTTAAAAAATTGGAATGTAAATCAATTATATTTCCACATTTTAAAAGAGACTCGCATTTTAATCTAATAAAAATGATACTAGTTATCTTTTGCATTCTCGTGTTTACGTGGGCCAAATTTTATTATCATTACATAGTATTAGATTAAAGTCCCCTAACGCGTCTGTCTGTCTGTCTGTTCGCGATAAACTCAAAACTACTGAACGGATTTCTTCACCTGTAGATAGTGATCCATGAGGGGGGTTTTGGTATATCATTTGTCAAGGATTTTTTTTTTATAATCAGGGCGGAACAACGTCTACCGGGCCCGCTAGTAGTAATATAAAAAGATGACATTAAAAGAGGTTTTAAAATACCCTTCTAACCATATATGACATGCTTAAAACTATATAATATAAGATAAAATAGCAACAGACAATAACATAATTGTCAAAACATTAAATGACGTTTCTGCAAAGAAAATGTAATTTTTGGTTTATAGCTACTTAATATTTAAATCAGCAATTTATATAACACGATTTGATAACTATTCTATCGTGTTATGTATAATGTTATAACCAATGATATTATCAAGCTTGTACCATTATTTCATATGCGTTTCGACAGAGCCTTGTTAAAACTTAGCTAGATAGCTTAGTTTTGATGGCTGCCACGTGAATCCGTCAGTATCTAAGCAACATATAAACTATTTCTTTTTCAGCGCCGATATTGTAAATACGCTCATTTACTTGCACATTGTATCTAAGACAGTGTGGCGTCACAATATTATTTTACGTATGTGTGCGTTATCGTGCTATTTGTTTTGTCAGATTATCATATAGGTAACATATCTACAGCTTCTTCTCTTTAATTATGACATAATTGGCTGTAACATAATATTGTAGGATAATACATGTAGTCTGGTAAAGATTTGAAGGCCCGTCATGCCAAGCGTAGACAGTTCGAAAGAGGAGGATGATAATATATATATTTTTTGTCTAAATATCAAATGGCCTGAAAGACATGTCAGGCAAAAATGTCCTGGTACGGAACCTTCGTTATATATATATATTTCTTTAAATTTCTATATCGAAAATGTATTTATGTCGAATGTACTATTTCAGGTTTATCTACGAGACAGAACACCACAACGGCATAGCTGAGTTGCTGGAGATTCTCGGCTCCATCATCAACGGGTTCGCGTTACCACTCAAAGATGAACATAAGATGTTTTTATTAAAGGTAATTAATTTCTAATTTATGCTTTATGCTGACTTTATGGCTTGTCCAATAGAAAAAAAAACGTAAAATTTTTCTGACGTCATACATTGAATATGAAATATGGGTCCTAAGGTGTGCAAAAAAATCGACTTCTTTTTTTCTTCAAATGATCATATTTTTTTCCAAGGAATGCTAAAACACAGATTCTGTCAAAATTCGAGCCCCTTAATATTAATGTTTAGAGGTCGTTAGTCGAATTGTTCCATTTCTCATATATTTAACACAGGAAAATGTTTTTTAAACGATCATTTCTAACTCAGCCTCGGATTATCGTTCTTAAAAATCCACCTTATATTTTCATAGGAAATTGAATTTATAAATCTACTCTTGTAAAATTAAATTCCACACGGTGTTCCCACGCGGACAGCCATCCTAGTACTGACAGCGCCCGACGTTGCTTAATTTCGGTAATCGGACGAGAACCGGTGCGTTCTACACGCACACGACACAGTGTTTAACCCTCACCATTTTTTGTCACACAAAATTGTTACGGACCAGAATTTCAAAGCCCTTCCATAGGACGTTTCACTTTCATAACATTACATATTCAATTATTCCTTTTTTTTTTTCAAATTCATTTACTATTTTTATTTATGATTCTATGTAAATTCGTGTTTCGTTAATTCACCAGTAAATTATAATATTTATACACAGGTCTTGCTACCGTTGCACAAAGCTAAGTCGCTGTCGGTGTACCACCCGCAACTTGCGTACTGCGTAGTGCAGTTCCTTGAAAAGGACCCCTCGCTGACGCAACCTGTTGTCAGGTCTGTATAACTATTCGTCAATACTTTTACATACAGTCTACGCCATACTTTTTACCGTTCTGAATATATATATATTTTATAGGCAAACGAATAGGTGGGTCACCTGATATTAAGTAAACACCACCGTCCATAGATACTTGGAACAGCTTGCCAGTCTGTGTTGAGGGGGGGGGGCGGAAGAAAGGGAAGAGGAGAGGTGGGCTTCCGGCGCTTTCACTGACCGAACGAAACGCAAAAATGCAAGCACTGTTACTTCTCGTCCGTGTTTCTGTGCGTCGGGTGGTAGTACCGGGGGCGAGGCGACCTATTCCCGCTGAAGCCACTAATAATAGCTTCACCACCTACAAAATAATGCTTTATAATTTTCTTGGTGAGGTTTTCGAACGCAGTACTTTAGCATTTATGTGTGCTCATACAAACAGACAGACAGACATTTCTAAAAACGATTGAAAAACAAGACACGGGCAAAAATTTTTTTCACAGAAAACTAAAAAGTACAGAGACGTTAGATTTACCTACATTTTTATTATATCTATACTTCTATACTAATATTATAAAAACGTAAAGTTTGTGAGTTTGTGACGGTGTAGGGGGTAATCTCAGGAACTACAGGTCCGATTTGAATAATTCTTTCAGTGTTATATAGCTCATTGATCGAGAATGGTTATATGCTAAATATCATCACGCTAAGACCAATAGGAGCGGAGCACAGATGAAAAATGTTTCAAAATCGGGATGTTTTCTCCTTTTGAGAACGCGAACGAAGTCGCGGGCGGAGGCTAGTGTATAGATAAAGGTGAACAAAATTTCCAGGGCGCTATTAAAATATTGGCCCAAAACTCACTCACCGAAGGAGGTGATGTTTCTTAACGAGATGGAAGAGATCCTGGACGTAATAGAACCGGCGGAATTCCAACGGATAATGGATCCGCTGTTCAAACAACTAGCTAAATGCGTCTCTAGTCCACATTTTCAGGTAAAATTTCCTTTACTATTTTCCCATAGACCAAATATTTAACTATAATCACGACTGATGTGTAAAATGTTTACGTCCTTACCATGTAGTAACGAAAGAAACCTTGATGACATATTGGTTTTTCTTTTTCTCGAACTGACTACGCTGTTGACCTAGCAAGGTCTTAATAGCTTCACCGGACTACTAAGGCGAGCACTTAAGGCACTCAGCTGATTTTATTTTTGCAACTAGCTCAAGGGTGCACGGCACACCTCGGCTTGGCTGTTGCCTGTTGCATGCAAAATCACGACTTATCTTAGCTAACCTAGCTAACTATTCATATATGTATGAGTTGTTGAAACGTATATGTGTATCAAGCATACACGCCTCAAAAACTCCTCCATATGTTTATTATCGGAAATTTTGGAGTTTTTTCAGTTCGATAAGGGAAAAATGTAAACCCTTCCACTTTCATGTGTAAGCGTGTAGACGTGCACTTGTGTGGGGGTGATAGTGTAGTGTTGTAGCAGTGATGTATATTAATGTGTCACCGTATCACGCAAGCAACGCACTCAAGGGCTCCCTACCAAGGGATCGAACCTAAGCTTGAGCCGCAGCCGCGGGAGGCCTGATTGGGTGACATATCGATATTTTAAAGGTTGTAATTATGTATGAAATTTTTCTCCATCGCAAGTAACTTAATAAATCGCGTTATATCAGTGTGATTGTAATTCAAGCTGAACTAACTGTACAAAAATACTATTAAGTAAACCGGTATATATTCTGGATAAGCAGTAATTTCATACAATTTCAAATACAAATATCTTTATTTTATAGAATTATTTACATAATATACCTTTAACTATGGCCCCAAACTAGACGATGTCTCATGGAAGCCTGATTAAAGATCGCCTTAAATTGATGGTGGCGCGTGTTGACTTGACAACATTTAGAGGCAATTACATTTTAAGTTACACAAAGAAAAAACAAAAATCATATAATGACTAAATTAATGGTAAAGTGTGAGATAGGGTGTGTGTAGTTATGATAAGTGGGTATGTAAAAGTGAGTGAGTGTACTTGTGTATGCTCGTATGACAAATATGTATAACTAGTGGGCGCCCAGTAGTCGTCATTCGACCATAGTTAATTGATTTTTTAAAGTTTGAACTTTATTAGAGTTCTTTTGTCAACGGGTATACTTCTATTATCAAAGGTTTTCATCATGGCTACTCAGTTATTTGCCATTTACCATGATTTTTATTATATAATCATTAAAAAAAATCTTTGTGTAAATGAAAGTGAAAATTAATTATAAATTGGAAACAAAAACCACGTGGTAAAGCTCAAATTTTAACCAAACATAATTTTACGAAAATAAAGAAATTTATCGCAACCCATGACACAATTTCCTATTAATTTTACACGACACTATGGGGTGATATTGAATTAAATGTAGTCTGTTCATTATGAGAAATAGTGATATGCCCAGTATCATCGTTTGGAAAAGTAATGGATCCACCACAATACAGTCAAATGGTGAATCCAATACAAAGATGTTTTTAATACTACCATTAGCTTTTGAAAATAAATTCTTTTTTGTTGCTACATGAGGTTGAATTGCAACATTGTAACCGCGGAGGTCTAAGTCATGGATTATTTTTATCAAAATCCTTATTTTGATTATACAAAATATTATTTGGCTCATTTTTTTATTAAATCATCATTTGAAGTGAGTTCACCCTACAAAATAATAAACATTACAATAATACTTATATCTTATAATATCATTGTTGAATGTAGGATGAAAAATGGTAATTGGAACGTAAGAGTTAAAAATACATACAGTCGAGGATAGCAACCTCCTTCACAACCTCTTTTGAACTTCGTAATTATTGACGGCTGTCAAAATGTCTTTTTTATTAACATGTGTGTATATGTTGTGTAAAATTCAAGCAGTAGTGTGACTAGTGCATATTTTAATAAATTACTACTTATATACTTCTAATGCATTTTATATAAAATAAACAGCTTTCTGCACTTCTCTGCCATAAAAACTTTAACTATGCCAAATTTCAAGTTCACTCGTTCACAACAAATAGGTTAAAAAAGGGTACAATTTTTTTGTTCACGTATTAATATATAGATTCTTGGACGCTAATAGAGTATTTTGAGTAGATTTTCCGTCTGTTCATAGGGAACGCCATAAAGCCATGGTTTGGGGGCAATTTTCACATGGTAGCGTGAGCAAAGTATGAAGTTAAAGTTAAATTGCTTTAGATTATACACGAACATGAAAAAAACATGACATATATTTTATCACCTGTTGTATAAAAGCAGCGATATGTGATATGTTCTATAAACTAAGTTATAGGTACGTTTTATCGCGTTAATGTGGCAGAAAGGGAGCTAGACTATTGGAACAACGAGTACATAATGTACTAAAGATATTAGAAATATGATTTGTTTTAAGTAGACCATACATATTTTGAAAAAAATAAATCATACAAGGTTTTGAGATTATGCTAGAACAAGAAAAGTATCACGACAATTATTTTATCACAGATATAACAGGAGTGATATGTGAAATGTTCCACAAATGTGAAAACCAAGTTATAGGTAGACGTTTAGAGGGCCGCATAAGTATTATCAAAGCAGAATGTTTGTAATTTGGGAGAGGATTTGTCGCTGCCGAGCGTGGTCTCGTCCATGCTCGGCAGCGAACAGGCGTGGCGAACAGTGGCCTCCTTTTGCGAGGAAGTCATCTCGCAAAAGCAGGCAGCGGAAGGGGGGGGGGCAGCTGGCGAGTACCCAGCTGCCTCTCTATAGGTAGGAGCCCGGCGGCAACCTTCCGCCGGGTGGACCGTTGGAGCGGCTATTCAAGGGGAATAGCGTAGAACGATCCCTTGCCGCCCCGACATCACTGTCTGTTGGTAAACCGTGGGGTTTTAGTCCGTGCGAGTCGGCCATAACTCATCCTCTCCCCCGGGAGGGTAGGTATCCATAAGGGATTTACCCACGTAAAAAAAAAAAAAAAGTTCGTAATTTCTGATCGCCCATCCCCCTGGTCAGCAAAAGTTAGCAACTCTTGCCACATCTTCCGTAAACGTTTTATTTTTTTCTTTAAGTTATTCTTGTTTTCGTATTGATTCATGGGCAGCAATAAACAAGTAAAGAAATAAGAGGTTTATGTTTATAGAGAGATTAACTTTAATGGTTCGCTGCTCAGATTATGGTAGCCCTAGTGGAAAAGACCGCGCGCCTCATATATCAGGTACCCCCATTATTTAAGTCATCAAAAATAAACAAAGCAATGACCCCCTTTAGGTGCTTACGTAATACTTGATACGTTTCTTTGCGTCCTTTATCGCATTTACCACGGTGAGTCATCAGAAGAGATTTTTGGATTTATACTATAGAGGTTCTCTAGGTCATTTCTACCTCGCACTTCGACCCTGTGAAATCGACTACCAGCGGCGATGTTTCTAAACCTTTACAAGCTACAAACCTTCAAGAAACGAGCGTACTCTTCTTTAAAAGGCCGCACTTGCCACTCCCCCATGACGTAAGACATAGTGGCACTATATGTCGGCGGTGATCACTTACTATGAGGTGACACGCCTGTTCGTTTGCTCCTATAATATGATTTAAAAAAAATTGATTGGCCCCCAGGTGGCAGAACGAGCGCTATACTATTGGAACAACGAGTACATAATGTCGTTAATATCGGACAACGCGACGCACATCCTGCCGATAATGTTCCCCTCGTTGTACCGAAACACGAAGACGCACTGGAACAAGACGATCCACGGGCTCGTATACAACGCGCTCAAACTCTTCATGGAGATGAATCAGAAGCTGTTCGATGAATGTGCCCACCAGTACAAACAGGAGAAGCAGAAGTCAGTATTTAATACCTTATTTTTTTTTGTTTCTGGTACCCAATCTTCTAGTAGCTTCTTAACTTTTGCCCGCGATGCCGTTCGCGTGAAATAGTTACGATTAACGAAGCTACTTTGAACGAATGTCTCAAAATGGAAAAACAGAATTTTGAAACATTCTTCATTGGTGCTCTGATCCTATTGGCCTTGGCGTGGTGATATATAGCCTTCCCTGATAAATTAGTTATCTAACACTGAAATAATTTTTCAAATCGGATCAGTAATTCCTGAGCTTAGGGCGTTCAACCATACAAACAAACAAACTCTTTAGCTTTATATATTAGTATAGATAATATAGAAGTAAATATTACTGCCATTGTTTTACCATGGTTGTACCATGTTGAGTAGGCAATTATATTACAAGTTTCTTCCGATAATTTCAATGTTGTAAAAAAATGGTGGCCGTCTTGTTAGAAGTTTCCAAGGAGTTTTTATAGCAAATTAGAAGCCATGCTCCGTGATATTATTTTCCATCCACTTCACTTGTCTACAATAACCAAACTATATTAAATAAAACTTCAACAATATTAAACAATATAGGGTCAAATATCACAAGATTATGAATCAAATTTGCACAGAGATTAGGAACATTCATGACTTCCAATATCTATAACGCAGTTCTTAAACACTGCTCAATCCAAGAAGTTTCGGTCCATACGGCTAAGGGTTTAATTTCCAAATGGTTGAGCACTCTTACCTATGAGGAAACTGAGCAACTGTTAAAAGTTAAATCGTAACTGCATAAATGTAGGAATATGTTGCGATATAGTATGTGTGTACAAAATGTGTATGTAAACATTTATATGTGTGTGTATATGTTTAATCAGGGATTGTGTATAGACTTATTTGTCTAATCAACAATTTTAGCTTGTAAGTTTGAATATGTACAGATACGGTCCGCTAAGGTGTTTCTTGTAAAACACGTTGTATAATCGGTTTTTGGCTACCAAGATACAGGCTTTGCCTAGTTTGGTAGCCACTGTAAAAAGTAGTTTGTAAAATGTACAAAAATGTTAATAAAAATGTACAAAATAATAAATATAAAATCGACTACATGATATTCCAAGATCCCGCTAATAAATCGCCACGTATAACTTCTATTTCAGAGATCGCGAACGGTTACAGCAAAGGGAGGAGGTGTGGCAGCAGATAGAGGCGCGCGCCGCCTGCAACCCCGCGTACCGACTCACGGGAGCCGAGACGGGCCCCGCGCCCCCCGCGCTCCCCGCACGCGACCCCCCGGACCTGCCCGACATCGCGGCGCGCCTCGACCGTGACCCACACGAGGTAAACTAAAGAAACAGACCCCCACAAACTGACACCCCCCCCCCCCCCCCCCCGCACACCCTCCTCCCATCCCTCATGGCCCCTCTCATCTCCCACGCCCCCTCTTTTCATTTCCCGCATCCTACTCCCTAAACCCCGCATCTCCCTCTGTCTCCTCCGCACCCTTCTCCTAAACCCCCGCACACCGTACCCCATTCCCGCACCCCCTCCCCGTCTATCCCCCACCCCCTCTCCGACTCATCCGCATTTTGCTCTCCGTCCTTTTCGTTGTCCGTTTCACTTGGAATGCCCCACCTATAAAAACTTAGGGATGTGATTGAACAACTGAGTTCGATATTAATCGATCATGTAAATCTATATGTATGTATAATGTATATATGTACACTATATACACGTATATACATATATACCAGGGAAGTAGTTGCAAGTGCGTTGCCAGCCTGTATTGGAGGAGGGGGGGAGGAAGCGTTGAGAAGAGAGTGGGAAGGTGAGGAAAGGTGGGCCTTCGGCGCTCTCACTGACCAACCGTAACGCAGCAATGCAAGCACTGTTACTTCACGTCGTTTTTCTATGAGAGGGTGGTTCTACCCCGGACGACCCGACTCATTCATGCTGAAGCCAGTAATATGGCTTCAGCGTGGCTCTGCCACCTAATATAATGATAATACGAAACGTAACTCTCTCATTATCTGCACCAACTTATATCACCCTTTCAACTTCCGTTCGCCTCACCCGATCACACGTTTTCGTAACGCTGACGCACGCACGCATTCACCAGCTCCTACTCCCCATATGAAGCGTTTGTAACGAAGTATTACTTCAGAAAGTGTACACCGAGTTAATTGTTATACAGGCGCGCAAACAAAACTACAATAACACGAGCAAACCGTTGCTTCGTAAGAAATCAGACATACCCGCGGACACTTCCACTGTGAAGGCGCTCATCGAGCACAAACGCGCTGAACCGTACCTCTGTGCGACCGCGGACCTCGACCACTGCTAGCGACCCCACCACTCACACCGACTCCTCTCCGCAAGAGCTCTTATCCAATGGTCTCTCACAAACGTCGAACGCATCGACAACATTACAATCAATGATATTATAACTAAAAATCTGTACATACGTTACATACATTATATTTTGACAAAACAAATGACACGCTAACGCAAAACATACGTAAAGTAATATCGTAACGCCACACTGTCTTAAACAAAATGTAGAAGGAAAATGGAACAATTATATCGGTGGTGAAAAAGAAATAGTTATACGATGCTTAGATACGGCCGGATTGACGCGGGAAGTTGTTTTAACAAAGCGCTGTCGAGGCGCGTGTGACGTATCTATAGCTTTTTAGTTATAATATCATTGATTACAATAAAGTCTATTGATAAAACAAGCCGTCTTATAAACAATTGTTGTAAAGAAATAATAATGTATGTCGTCACATTTCAAAAGAAGTTAGATCCAATTTTAACGCGTCCTAATATTTTACATTATTTTTTCAATATTTTCAGATGTACCTACGTGTAAAATATGGTGGTCATAAAAAAAAACTAAAAAAACTTAAATTTGAACTTCGCGATGTATGAGAACTGAAAATTAAAGAAATATTTAACATGTGTTATGAAAGAGTAAAATTGTTTTAATACATTTTGAAATGTGACCACGTCTCATTTGTGTAATTTGTTTAACACGTATTGCTGTTCCGCCGGTATATGAGAGTCGATACACTTGAAATGTAAGAAAGAGATGCACTGTACAAGTCGAAGATTTATTTTTTCGACGATAGAATTGGTGTTATGTGTTTAAAAAAATCCACGAGATCCAATATACGTCCATTGAAAGACGAAAACAATTCAGATTTGATTCTAATATATCTTCATCCTTTATATAATTTTTACACTTATATACGCAACTTTACACCAAAAAATAATAATCATGTTTTAAATATATTCGGTTAGTATTTAAAATACATTTTAGAAATACACTCTCAGCTGTTGCGGATTCAAAATCGCTTATGTCATTAGCGATAATTGACATAAAACTATCGATATTCTAAACCGTAGGGATTGATTGCAGATTCGTTTGCGGTCTAAAATGGACGCTGTGTCGATGTTACGTTATTCACTTATTATATTAATTACTTTAGTTAGTGCATTTGTTGTAGTGTCAATTTTGTTGGTGTTTTGTGTTCTATATTGCACTCTGGATTATCGATAATCGACTCCATGTGTCGACAGTCGAAACGTAATACGTTTTTATCTTCATAAATATCGATATATTCAACGATTTCCAACTAAAATGTATCGTATCGAGAATCTTCAAATAATATCGCGATTAGTATTCTGAATAATATCGACGATAAAAATGGTATTTCCACCGTCGATACATTTTTTTCTGTGTTGTCTATATCGATTAATCGTCTCATTCATACTGAACGTATATGTTTTACTCGATTATTTTTTATAGGTTATTGCGTTTCGACTGTAACGTTACATAGAGTATATAGGATTTGTGCAAGCATACTAAATCGTGCACTATTTGTAAAAATAAATATAGATTATAAATAAAATATATTATCGCAATAGAATAAGCCGTTCGATATGGCGAGAGAATGTTACATGTCCTTAATAAAATTACGTGTATAATTGAGAGCGTGTCTGTTGTTAAGATTAATATGTCGCACTGAGAAATACTAGAGCTGAGTCTGTTAGTTATTTTTATCGATAAATTATGTGTGAATGTAAATTGTATGGTTATTGCTAATTATACCTTTTTCGTTTCATTTGTCCGTGGTCATGTCACTACGTATTTTGATTAATGTATGTAACGAGATTTATGATTTTAGTATTTTAGTGTCGCACATTAATAACTTGTCGCTGTAGATCGATGCTGTTATAAATGCGTCTTTTTTTTTAAATTATGATTAAAAAATAGTGTGTACAGATTTATTTGCAGGTTAACTAACTGTTTGAGCGAGTATTCAGGATTCTTAATTCTGTTTCGAAATTTATAAACAGATATATATTAATTTTCGTAACTTTATCGACATTGTAGAGTAATTATCAAGCTATCGATGGGTAGTGGTGTTAGCGTGCATAGTAACTATAAAAATTAATTAATTCCTCGTAATTCTCAAGGGTTCTAGAAATTTCTATCAAGTCCATATGTCAGTAAACACATAACGTCAGTTTGACTTTACATTTATATAAATATGACACTTTTGTCTGTGATGTCAATTGATTATTGGTTAGACAGTTCATAGACAAGAACCAGATTTTTGTAAGTAATATTCTTTAATTAAAAAATAATCATTGTCATCTTTAACTTAACGATATAAATTATTCTTACATCTAATCATTTATTTATAGATTATAATATATAATATAAAAATCATATTGTATTATCTGTATACAAAGTTTAAAAACGTTGAAGGTTACTTACATGAGACTTGAAAGTAACCGCCTACATTTTATAAAAACAATGTGCTATCGAGTAAATATTTGTATGCAAGTACGATTGTTTAAATGAATTAACACCTCAGTGTAGATAAATAAATTATTTGTATGAATAAATAGGATTTTAACGAAAAAGCGCCATGAGTGATTAGCTTACATTAACTATATATACACATAAGGAAGAACTTTTATTTTATTTTATTATTATCATAATAATCAATAATCATTCCACTTCACGAACCACCTCGATAATATCATGAAATAGTTATAACTGGAATCATAAAATGATTTTATTATTATTTAATTAGTATTATACGGGCACGTTTATACGAGAATAACCATAATCGGTGTTATTACAAAAAAGTTAAATACGTATTGAATACTTGCTTTAAAAAGGTTTCGTACTAAATGAATCGCGCTCGCACGAGACAAGTTCGCGTTGTCCTTTTTTCACAAGTCTAACCTAACATTACCAAAGAAAGACAAAAGAGCAAGATGGCGAAGATTCAGTGAGCGCGGTGCATTAAAAACGTACCCTAAAGGAAGTATTCAATACGTATTTAATTTTTTTGTAATAACACCGTATCTGTTTAAAGTTTAAGTTTTTATTTATTTTGTACGAATCGAATGGTAATTAATTTGGGTGATTTTTGTTTGATAGATATTTCGATTACTTTTTGTTGTGTCTCTCGATCAGTGATCTTTTTTCAAATGTAATTCATGTATGTCAATAATTAAATCACTTAAAATTTTATTTTATGTGTTTTAAACGAATTGTATATATGCGAGAATAGTTGTCTATTACAGAACTTACTCGTCTATATGAAGTATTTTTATTTAATATATTTATTTGGTAATCTTGGTGTATAATTTCGATGTATGTTTCGAAAAATATAGTCTCAAGAGACATTATTTGAGGGTTTATGACAAAATCCAATTGGATACGTACGGAAAAATAACCTCCACTTTTACCTATAAAAGATCAAGGTCAAAAACTTATGAGTCTAATGTTTCGTTCCCCCGCCGGTTTAAAACAATGTTGAATGAGGAATTACGGAAAATAACCTCCCTTAATTACTGAAGAAAGGTCAAGGTCGGAAACTTAACGAGAAAATGTTTCAATGCCTCTCCTCTCAGCCTGAAAATTAAGTAGGCAAAGCTATCGAGCTGATAGGACTCTATTTAGCCTGAATAATTTCAGCATATAACAGAAGTCGATATTGTCTTGAGCCTTTAATACTTGATTCCATTAAATATTGAATAGATTTCCGCGTAATGATAGAATCTTATACACCTGTATGTATCTCTAGACTTGTATTTTTCTCAGACTTACCATACTCACTTCTTTTTTACCGTTAATATGAATGGAATACCGTAAAAATAATTATGTTTATCTATATATGTAAAAGAATAACTGACTACATGACATATCAAGCCATAGCCCCAATACTAATGAGGCTGTGACCGTGAAAATTTGAATGCGAGCTCCTTTTACACCAAGGAAACATTTTTGGGAATTCGACCCGTAAGGTGATGAAAAAAGGGATTAAAATTATGTATAAAAATCCGTCCTTTTACCGTCAATTGCTCAGTTATTCTCTTATATACATATAAAAAGATTCGAAAATAATGACTACTACTTAAACATAAAAAATATATGTGAATTTAAATAAACTCACAACCTTCTTATATTTGAGCGTCGGTTAGTGAGACCATCGTTGTCTCGTTTCTTTAAATGCGAAACTCTTGCGATTTGGACTTTTAAGTAGCTGTATAGTTTATGGCCTACTTCAAATAAACATAGCATGAAGGTTGGTGCATACATTACATTTAATTGTACACGATGCAAAACAGTTTCGTCAGACCGACGCGCAGATGTCGAAGGTTACTCAGACAGCATACAGATCCCATTCTCTGTAAACATACCTAAGTGCTATATTGAGTTATGCTCGTTAATTTACCGTAAAAATACTGTATTAGAACTGTCCTCGCTTATTTTTAATTGTATCTATATTTATTATTAGTACTCATTTAATTTATGTGATAAACTCGGGACAAAGTTTCGCGTACATTTCTACCATTAGTTGCTATTGCTATTGCAATTAAAATTGACTAGCTTATCCTCAATATTAGAGTAATAAGGAATACATCAAATTAAATCAGTAATAGATAACGAAACTTGACTGCAAAATGTTTTATTAACTTTACTGACATGGTCTTGGTTTGAGAATAATTTTAAGCTAAATCAAATAGCGGCGCATGGATATCCGGCATACGATAGTTGTAATAAATGATTGTATGATCTATACAAAAAATGATTATACAGAGATAAAAAAAAACTTGCAATAATGCTTACGTAATATAATACGCAAATATATGGGTCAGATCGACCAATCGACACCTTACAATTACTATAAAATTTTGTGGGTATTTTACTTTTGTTATAAAACTAAGTGCTACCAAAAGATTTTTTGATTTTCAAAGGTTATGTAAAAATCATAATTTCACTACTTCTTCAGATTTTCTAATCTATTTTTTTAATAACTCGAAAACTATTATACCATCAAAAAAGTCCTTGGGTTCGCCTCGAAGTGGGGGTTATATGGAGGTACATAATACTTGGAAATATAAAAAATACGATTTTATGTGCAATGCAAATTTATAGAACTTAGAATTTTGGATAATTTATAATTATAGAAAACTTCTCGCCAAATGATTAGACAAGTAATGACCATATTATAAAATAAATGTCCCAGATTCTCAATCAAACAGAAACATTCGCTACAAACATACATGTCCTAGAATCTCAAATAGGAACATTTGCTACACACATCGACTTTTACCGACTTTCGATGTCGAATATGAAATATTTTTATTTAAAACAATATAATAAACATTAAGGAGTAAAACACCATACACCAAAAAATATTATAATGATTTTTATAAAAAATAATATTATATACTGACTTACAAGTGAAAATTGACAATTTTCGTGCGCCGCTATATGTTTCTTACCTTTATGGTACACAACAAAACCAGACTGAATCGATGTATGATTTAACACGTTCGGGCCACCGGTTGTACGCGCCGGCGTGAACGTGTTAATGAATTTACTATCAAGCTTAAATTAAAAATAAATGATTTTAAAATAAACGTCAATGTTGATAAATAGATAAAATAGGTAAAATAATATATAGTGTCTGAATATATCCTATAAATAATATGAAATTTATAATTATAACCTTAAGATTCGGCAATTCTACACATGAAGAAAAATACATAAATAAATAAATATTTTTCAATGTGGACGAAATTCTAAATTTATTTATAAGGCAGCAAGTGATTGTTAGAATCTATGTAATATAATGTTTATCGTAAGATGTATTCTCTAGTGAATATATGATCTTCTGACATTACACAGATCTTACGTCAAATTTATATGACACTTTGTAATTCATATGTGAAGTCGGATTAAGGTCATGCATTTACTGTACTCCTATACTTATACAAATTATAAATTATTGCAATGGGCTTCTGGTAAGCAAAGTATGTCCAATATTTATTATTATCAAACTCCTCTAACAGTCACTTGCTTGAAGCTGGTTACGTATATGTGAAATGTGATTACGCACTCAATTGACTTAGGATAATGGTTACAATAATAGTACCTAAAAATATCTGTAACGTGGGTTTGATAAGTACACTTTTTTATACTACGATGGTGGTAAACAAGCATGTAGGCCGCCTGATGTTAAGCAGTCACCGCAGCCTATGGACGCTTGCAACATCAGAGGTTTCACATGCGTGTTGCCGACCCTTCATAATTCTATTCACTTGCCCTCGTTTTTTAAATCAAATTTTACCTAATATATCCAGGTTTAACTAAACTCTATTAAGTTAGTGTTTTAACGATCAATACAATATTTATTTGGTAAACTCAAAAACGCAGGCGGTTAATGTTTTTTTAAACGAAAGTATTAAGTATGTCTTGTATGTACCTAGCCAGCTTCGTTATTATTTAGAATTAGTAATAGATCTCCGACTAAAATATACCTACGTGACGAATTGGGACGGACTGAAGTCGCGTTATCGGATTATTTGCAAAAAAGAAAACGCTGTTCGACAAATTGATAAATTTTTGTATAAAAATGTTTATAACGGTAATGTAAAACTGTTGATAAGAATATACTATAATTATACCTAACGGATGACATATTTATAAGGTGCTTATAATTATCGTTATAATACAAAGTTGTGCATATTGATTTGTTTTTATTTCATACTACCCACGTACCCAGTACTACTTCCCACCGATAAGAACTCCCAGAACTATCCTATTAATCTCATCGTAAAGCTGTTTGATTTTTTTTGTAACACGGTAAAGCGACTGTACTATGCCTGATGGTAAGCACAATACAATCCAAAAACAGTGGCGACCACCGAGAGACATACTATGCATCGCCGGTCACCGCTCTCATGCGTCATAAGTGTCTCTTCACGTTGCGCTTGAAGGACCGCATGTCATAGGAAGGAGGAAACACACTGGCGGGGAGATTATTCCACAGCTACACGGTACGGCAAAGACAAGACGTTGCGAACGTTTTAGTTCCTGCCCAGATAGGATTTACCATAAAACGGTGGCTCCGAAGACCAGCGCGCGTGGTACGTAATGTCTGTATCATTGACAATGCGAACAGCCCGTCTTTGTATCCAAAAGGTACTTTGCCGAACCAACCCAGAGGTGCTAGCAGAAATGTTAAGAATTCCTTTCCTAATAATCACGTACATTGTATAAAATCTCTTATGTGAAAATATGTTTGTCAGTCTCATTGATATAATTATATTAGTAGAGTTATATAACAGTAAATCAAATTTAATTGTACCCTTTTAAGTATTCTGGTAAAACTGTGAAGGCATGTCAGGCCAATAGTGTAGTCAGTTCGAGAATTTCATGAATTGAATTGAATTATTATCATAAAATTGATTAAAGATTGGCAAAACAGTTTACTTGTAGGTTGTGTGCTACTGCTCTCTCTTCTGTAGTCCGGTGAAGCAGTAAAGGCCTTGTAAGGCCAATAGCATAGTCAGTTCGAAAAAACGAATGCTCTCTCTTGTATTCGGATCCATCGGCCAATGGAGTGGATGAGAAATAGATGCGTGACAAGCCGAACTCTTAGGCCGATCACGTCTATCGCTTGTTCCGTGCTCTCGGTTGCACGCTCGGCTCAGGCGAAACGTGACAATTAGTCATGCTTTTTCGCGCATACAGCCGGCATTTCTCGATGTATAAGACGTTTGTGTATAAGAATTTCTGAATAAAATCGTGACATAAAAGTCGGATCTATTCTAATAACTATTTAATCTTGTATATTTTTGGTAAAGGCAACAAAATAAAATCGTTACTTCCTCTAGGCAAGTATTCTAAACTATTTATTGACAATTTATTTACTTCCAACTATTATAAGTGTGTACAATATCTTTAATAAACTTCATTTATGTATATACTACAAATAATTACATGATTTATACAACAATTTCATTTGTTCTCTTATAAATAAAACAATGATTCTTTTTTGAAACGATAAAAGTTATTTCTTATTCAGTGACTATACTGTTTTAATGAAAGCGGTAAAAATAGACCTTATCATAAAGTGGTTGATATGAATACCGTAAACGTTCTACATACAACTCATTTATGTATATTCAGGAAGCAATCAAGCTGTATTTAGATCAAGTTAAGGGCCAAAATTATTCGTATTGACGTTATACATACAGTTTCGTTATCGGAAGTAATTGTATTGAACACGTTTAGATATGGCGTTGCCGATACTATAGAGCGAAATGAGACGCTATGAAGGAGAGAGAAAAGTAGGATTTGACTTCGTGAGAGTTTTCAGTGTTTTTTTTTTTTGTTGAATTCAACTTTAGGCGACTTGCTCTTGATGTTAACTGACAATGTATCCGGAGATTCTAACAGCTTAGAAATACGACAAGATCTCATATAAAACTGCCGGATAAATTTCAGTAGGTGCTCCACTTCCAAATTTTCAACTATGCTTATACCACGTTTAGCTCATCGATATAACTTATGTTTATATAAAATTACCATTTAATCACAGTATGAAACTAGTTATAACCGCATTTTTAGGTTATTATCCTAGTAATATTATTAATTACTAACTGGACATGAAATGAATATGATACAAAATATGATCTTTGTGTCATGTCAGATAGAGGAGATATATTTATGAGTATCACATGATTTTTCACGAACACGACGCCCTATATGCAAAATAGCACAAAATAGTAGTTGTGTTAATAGCATTCGTGATTTTCTCATAGCATGTTTTTTTTTTCGAAATGACTACGCTATTGAGCCAGCAAGGTCTTAACAGCTTCACCGGACTACTAAGGCGAGCGGTTAAGGCACTCAGCCGATTTTATTTTGGCAACCAGCTCAAGGGTGCACGGCATACCTCTTGGCTGTTGCCTGTTGCATGCAAAATCGCGACCTATCTTAGCTAACCTAGCTGACTATTCATATATGTATGAGTTGTTGAAACGTATGTGTACCAAGCATACACGCCTCAACAACTCCTCCATACATTTATTATCGGAAAATTTAGAGTTTTTCAGTTCGATAAGGGAAAAAAGTAAACCCTTCCACTTTCATGTGTAAGCGTGTAGGCGTGCACGTGTGGGAGGGTGATCGTGTAGTGTTGTAGCAGTGATGTATGTTTGTGTGTCACCGTATCGCGCAAGCGACGCACGCAAGGGCTCCCTACCGAGGGATTGAACCAAGGCTTGAGCCGCTGTCGTGGGAGGTCTAATCGGGTGTGCGGGAACGAAATGAACCCCCAAACCACGGCGGCGTGATCTGTGGTTACGCGGGCGTGGGCGTGAACACGCTCTGTTTCGAGGGACAGGCTGGTACTGATCGTTCGCTGACGTGATTGAATCAGGAGGGTCGGTAAAAATGTGTCGCGAACGTCTTTTATAACGCGCAGCGTTAGGTATGGGTTCATAGTTTGCGGCGGATACCACTAACGGACTGAGATGATTCGCGGTTTTTTCAAAATAACTAATCGTAAGCGATTTTACGTACGCCCAGATAGAAGGGATCTCTAGGTCTCTATGGAGATCGACTCTCCGGATGTACCACGAGGCACCGGTCACTTTACGTAAAACACGATTTTGGAGAACCTGCAACTTATGAAAGTTATCTTTGGACATATGCGCAAAATCGGGGCAGCTATATGTCATCACGGGACGGATACACGTCTTATACGAAGTGAGCTTGTGTCTGAGGGACATTTTACTCTTATGACAAAGCAACGTATGGAGGCGACCCAAGACCATAGCGGCTTTGTTTCGCACTCTGTCTATATGTGAATTGAACTTTAAATGTCTATCTAATGTAACACCGAGATATTTGACCTCTTCGACCCAAGGGATATCAATTCCGTATAGCCTGATGGGCTCAAATTTATTAGCGCGTTTCGTGGGATCGAAGAGTATTGCGGCACTCTTATCGGGATTAACTTCTATGCGCCATCGACGAAACCATTCACCGAGAGTATGAACGGCTTTTTTGATGCGCTTCCTAAGAAAGTCCGACAGCCAGCCGGAAGTGTAAATAACGGTATCGTCAGCGTAACACCCTACCTCGACGTCCCGAGACCGAGGTAGGTCACTGATGAACAGATTGAAGAGCGTGGGCGCGAGTATGGAGCCCTGTGGCACACCTGAGCGTATAGGATGGGGCAGCGATAGTTTACCATCCACTCTGAAGCGAAATGTCCTATCAGTGAGATAATCGCCGATAATATGAATTATTAACCTATCGGGTACGCGAAATTTACATAATTTATGGATGAGCCCTCCGTGCCAGACCTTATCGAAGGCCTTGGCGACATCGAAGAAGACTGCAATTGTGCGTTTCGGTTTGCGTTTCGGATCGGCGTTAAATTTAGAGAAAATGTACTCCGTGAGGCGGTGTACTTGATCCGTGCAAGAGTGTTCGGCGCGAAATCCGAACTGCTCAGGTGATATTAATTTTAAATCTGTAATCGAGAACTGGAGACGGTTCAGAAGGAGCCGCTCGTAAAGTTTTCCTAAGGTATCTAACAGACTAATGGGGCGATAGCTAACGGGAAGCGTAGCTTTCTTGCCGGGCTTGTGAATACTTATCACTACGACCTTTTTCCAGACGACCGGAAAGTGTCCCTGGGGCTTGACCATATTGAAGACGCAGACCAATAGAGCTATGATGCGGTCAGGAAGGAGTTTCAGAACTTCGTTCCTGATCCCATCGGGACCTGGGGACTTCCTAGGCTTGAGACGCTTGATTGCGCCTGCAACTTCATCGAAAGTGATCGCGGTTAGGGTATCCGCGAGGAGACGCGAGTACATGCTCCGCAGCTGATTCGATTAATCCGTTATGGAAAGGGTCAGTGTTATCAGTGTTTGGCGAGCACTGTTTCTCTAAGCTTGCGGCAAGGCATTCTGCTTTATCTATGCTATCGAACGCGGGAGGCAACCCGGGGCCTCTGTCGAGAGGAGGCATTGGAGTGACCATATCTGATTTGAGAGATCGCGGTAGAGTCCAGTACGACAGGTGAGACGGCTGGAGACCCTCCAGGACTCTTTCCCACCTGTCACCCCGGATCTCAGAAATACGAGACTTGACTGTTTTTCGTAACAAACGTAGACGATCGCGATTCTCTACAGACGGGTAAGCGTCGTAAGCTCGAGTCGCGGCGTTCTTTTCCGTGATCAATGCTCTCACGTCGTCAGGAATTATAAAACGGCGATCGTTCGCCGCTTGTACCTCTTTTGATGTCACTCTGACGGCGGTCTGGTGATAATCAACCAGGGAGTCGATGGCCGAATCCGCGTCGGCTTTAGACACCAACACGTCCGGAATCCTGTCTAAACTACTAGACGACATAAAATATTGAACGAGTTTCGCGTAATCAGCCACCCTAATCGACGGTGGGGTGAAGTCTGAATTATGACCTAACTGTAAAACAACCAGGCGATGATCTGAATCAAGTTCGTGTACGACTTGTACGAGTCGTAAAGGAAGCGTGATATTTTTTAAGAGAGCTATATCTAAAACTGTGGGTCGGCAATGATCTTGATAGCGCATGGGTTCCAGAGAGGCTATGACGTCAAAAGCTAGAACCCTACCTAGTTCGTCGAGTATTCTCCCGTTATGAGAAGTACACGAACTATTCCAGATAACGTTTCCGCTATTGAGGTCCCCCGCTATAATAACTGAAACTCCTAAATTAAGTAGCGCCTGCAAATTGGATCTTTGCAATTCTTTATTCGGTGACAAATACGCGGAAAGTAAAATAATATTCGCGAGATCGGTCATACCTATTTTACACACTGACACTTCCATACTGGATAGCGCGGGCGAATCTAACGGCATGCAATACAACGAACGCCTAAAATAGATTAAGGTGCCACCCCCGCGGGTGGCACGGTCGTTTTTTACTATGCAATAATTCGCGATTCTAGGATTACGCATTTTCGGTTTTAAAAGCGTTTCCTGTATGAGGAGAACATGTATCTGTCTATCGCGTAAAAAGTCAGCCACTAGATCGCGCTGTGTCCTGAGGTTTCTAGCGTTAAAAACGAAAGAAATAGACCGCGTGGTTTAACCTTATTCATTGCTGCGAACATTATTAAACCGATTTGTTATAGTGAGCACGGACGAGCTCGTTCATTGTCCTAGCAAGAGCCGGGAAACGCGCGAACGCTCTGAGCATATCCTGACTTCTCTTCGTCACGAGAAACTCTGCAAAAGGTAAGACGTCTACTACATCGTGCACGACCATAACTGGCTAATCCAGTCAACGCCGTCGAAAGAAAAGGTGCTGAGGCGGTCGTATTGAATAGGCTTCGCCTGCGGACGTTGAGCCTGAGGTTTCGGAGCCTGGGTCTGAGGTTTGGGAGCCCAGGGGGCTAGAGTGGCCCGCCCGGGTTGCGGCGCGCCCGGTACAAAGGGTGGATCACGCGGGGTGGGCGCGGCCGCTGCCGAGGTGCGGGGACAGCCGCGATAGTTCGCGGGGTGACCCGCGTTACCGCACAGCACGCAACTGGGAGGTTCGGGACTGCCAGGAGTGCGTGTGCACTTCTTCGTGGGGTTGTTATCCAGGCACTTGACGCACCTGGGGCGGAGGTGACTATTCCTCGCCAAGTGACCATAACACTGACAGTTATGGCACTGCGACGGGGTATGGGTCTTGCGTGGGGGCTCGACGGTGATACCGTTAAGATCACACATAGTGGTGAGGTTAAAAATGGCCTTGTCCTCCTGAGTGCTGTCGAGGAAGACTAAGACCATGTTGTAAGGGACGCGGGTGCGTGGGTGGTACATCAGATGTACCTCACGCACGTGGAAGTTCTTCTACTTAAGGGAGAGGGTGACGTCATTAATCGAGATTTCGGCCGGGACGCGACGAAGGACGGAGGAGGCGTTCCTCCTCGAGTGCGAATGTGAAGTAAGCTAACTTCGATTCCCTTAGGAATTTTGTTAGCGCACGATGATCGGTAGAGGTGGGGCATTTTACTTTGATGCCCGTCGGAGTGTTGAGGGCGGACGTGTAATTGATTTTTAGGTCCGCCTACGCGTGGTTTCGAGACTGCTGGTATGGCCGGCGCTGGCACCCGAGCGCCATATATGTTGACTAGCTTTTCGGGGCGTGCGGAACCCGAGTCCTAGTCCGACGAACGCGAATTGCGGCGTTTAATATACGTGACGGTTTTAAAACCGTCACTATCTGTGTTTTGCGCTGAAGGCGCGGGAATCGCGGATACGTCAATGTTCGCGGGCGGCTCGGCAGACGCCGCCTCGTCAAGCCCCATGTCGGAGCCGGCCTCCGAGCTGGAGCTCGATATAGGTGCTATGATAGCACCCATATCTCTCGTATCTAGGGTGAATTGTGGCGACAATATCTCGTACGAATTTGATGTCGCTATCTGCGGCACATATTGCACGTCCTCGGTGGACTGCTACGTAATGTTGGCAAACGTAGAGTTGACTACCTCATCAAGATCGCGCACGAGGAGGCTATTACGGAACCTATCCAGAAGCTCGATTGAATCCATCGCGGTGGATTGCGGGAAGGGGGGGGGGGGGCGCGAGCCAACCTGTTAATTACGGGTCTATCCCGGGTGCGGATCAAGAGAGCTGTTTAAAATGAACCAGAAGAAAGCAATACAGGAAATACGTGAGCGAGACAGGCAAGGTAAATGGCTTGTATAGATATGCAATAGATAAATAAATGGATAACTAAACAAATAAACTAATGAGAAAACAAATAAATGTACCAAGAAATAATCAGAGCAATAAATAAATACAAAGGAGAGGTCTCCCTCAATTTCAGGAAAAAGAATGCAGGTGTTACGCAGGTGCGGTGCACGTGTCAGCCGGATCGGCACTTCACGGCGAAGCCGAACACTCACGAAGTAATAGCAAAGGCTACTGTATACACTGTATCACAATAATCGCGAAAATCGAAATATTCTTCGGAGCGCGCGGACACGACCGTTTCCGGCCGCGTCAGAATCGGAACTCCTTCATAGCATGTGTTACGTGTACACTGTGGACGTATGATTTTCAATATTTTAATATTCTGTATGCATTAACTTTCAAACGCACTATTACGATTTAATTTGACTATACAGTAAGCACCTAGAGAAGTATCCCCGAATAACCATTGTGATAATATTCGGGTTCACGACATAATGATACATGTATCTCAGAAAGTCTACAAGTCAACTAAAATAATGATTTTCCTTGACCCAGTGGCGCATTTACAGGTTTGCCACCTGTAGACTAATCAAATTTTCCCGCACCTAAAAACCTCTACAATTAGACATCGTAGTCTATAATCATATTAATTACATTTTTTCTGCTAATTAAATGGCAACGTTATTGTTTGTGCTCTATCTGACTGATTACACCACTCTTTTTCTGTAATTACTATGATAGTCAACTATGAAACTTTTTAATTTATGTAAGAAATAAAAAAGGCTCAAAATTGCAGTCCTAGGCTTCAGCCTAGGGGTAAATCCGCCACTGCCTTGACCTAAAACTTGAAACTACATAAAAAGACATCAATTGTATGGTTTTTACGAATCATAGACAAATAATTTTGTATTGAGACTACTAAAGGAAGAACCACCGTTTCGTTTGTAGTCAGGCTCGTATAACAATCAGAAATTGAAACAGGTACTGGAATTATATACACACGAAACGTTTATAGATAAAGCATTCTTTTTATCAGAATTATTTTAAAAAGAGGAGCAAATATATAAAATGACAAATTTTAAGGCAACAATTTATTTTGAATAATATTTATATATAAATGGTCCAAAACACCAATTGAAAATTATGCATTGAAATCCATATTACACATTGAGTGCAAAAAAATTATTAAACACCATGCGTATACGTAAGACTAAAATTGATTCATTTAAGGTTGAAAACGAGATATATAAGAAATAGGCCACCACTGCGTTAAGGAATGCACGAGACTAGACTAAGATTAAAATTAATATACTGTTTGTGCATGCCTAATAATATTCTCGATATTTGGACTTCACTAAAAAATAAGAGATATTTTTAATAGGTCAGATTCACTTACTCTTACTGGAAAGTGGAAACATCACAAAGGTCGAAAAATGCTTTTGTTAATTAGATAATTGACTTATAATATGACAATTTCAAAATCTCTCTGGAAAATAAACTGTATTTTTGGATCTGCATCGTCCAATCGACAGGGAGTAACTAAGGGTAAAGATACTACTACGGGTTCACGGTAATTATTTAAAACAAAATTATGTATTACGTATTGTTTATAACAGTGTTCCGTCGTATAGAACATTCTCGAAGCAGAATTATTCATTTAGCCAAGTATTTAAATAATATACGTTCTTTTTTTAAACACTTTTTTTAAACAATGTTTTAAAATACACAAGAATAAATTAACATTTTTTCTTGATTGATCTATTTATAATATAATTTTTTATACATTTACGTATCACAATATGTATACTTAGAGAATAATAAACTATATTTTCACTTTATATGCATACGTTGGAACTATTAATGACATAACTTTTCTATATCTATCCACATTTAAAATGAAATGTAAAGAAAATATTTTAACGCACGATTTTATTAGACGTGAATTTATTTCATCACCAGACTATTCGGAATCAACTGTACAATAGAGTTAAATCTTTAGTAATCGCTGCAGCATACGTGCCTCCAACTTATCCAAAGAGTTGACCAGATTGAGAACAAAAGCGCCATTTAAAAAATCAAAAACAAATACTTATAATCAATAATAATTATTCACTAATATACAGAAAATCAATTATATTAGAATATACATTGTAAAACTATTAGACGTAGGCAAATTACAAATAAATTGGTGGAACTGTAGGATATTATATCATGTTTCTTATAGCTTTACTTGCTGAATGAACAACGCGTAACAAAAATGCGGTGACTAATCAATAATGACAAGAGAATATTTCAGAAAATTCAAAAGGTATGTCAACAAATTAGTTTGGTTTATCAACTTCATCCCGCTATAAGCCGTGAGCACAAAGCAACGTTAGTTGTAATTAGGTACGGAGCATTTATATCTAGTGATAAAATATATCACGTGTTATATTAGTTACGCGCATCGAAAGCACACGTTATATATAGCGCCAGCGTGATAACCACGCGATAAGAGTTTTCAATTCGGTCTATGTGTTTTATCTGACAGCAAAGCAAGTTTATGGATAAAAAAAAATCTTATTCGTAACACTGTTAAGTTTTGATTTCACTTGGTATATTTTTTTTTAATCTCTTAAATCAATAAATAAATCTATTTATTACCTACTACGGCTTAGTATTGTACTGATGATTGTTAAAAATAACATATAACGGATTGTGAAATATCGCTCGTGATATAACAGTGACAAATAACTATTCAATATATTCAAAATGGATATAATATTCATGACTAACTACTATGCACGCACTTTATAGACCAATCGATGACGACGATAACATAGATATGGATCAATCGTGCTGCAATGTGAGATACGACGTGCTTCTCGTGGCCAATCACAATATCTATCAAATAAATCTTCAGTCGATGTCGAACTGTGATAACAATCCGTGACGTGATTCTACAATATCACCATATAATGTGGTTATTTCTTCTTAGTTGATAATTGATGTTTAAGATGCTGTATCTCATCATGCTGTCTGGCAAGCTGCTCATTGAGTCCAGCCACGTGCTCCGTCAGGACTGACATCTGCTCTTCATAGTTATGCGATGTCGAATGGAGTTCCTCTTCCTGGTTAATCAGAAATATGCAGTTGTAGGTAATGATATTATAACTATAGATATGTTACCTACATGATATTTTGACAAAACAAATGGCACGATAACGCACACATACGATGTTGCTTAGATGCAAGCAGATTAACGGGGCAGTCGTCAAATATAAGCTAACTAGCCAAGGTTCAACAAGGCACTATCGAAGCGTTTATGACGTATCTATATATATAGTTACATGATGCACCTTTTAACTCAGCAAGTTTGATAACAAACAGACAGCATATATGATTATAATACTGCTCGACTCTATTAAATACTTCAACTATGCAATTTTTTTTCTCTGTCGTAGAGTGTCACTAGAGATGCTTTTGCTATCACAGAATTAGCTGTATATAATGACAAACCATCTTCTTTAATTGTTACTTAAGTTACTGGTATAAAGGAGGATGATGTAGAAACACAATGAAGCCAAACTACTTAAAATATTGTTTATTCTAACAAGAAAAATTGTTTAACAGGTTGAGTTTTTTTTTGCAAATAATCTTCAAAACATGCTAACAGTACTTTTTGTATGAACATCATTTTAAAATTACTAGATCAAAAGAAAACTCACCAATCTGCTGATAGTGCTATGCTTTTCTTGTAAAGTACTCTCATCTGTTTGTTTCTCCAGTTCCATTACTTCAAATCTTTGTCTAAGTAATTCACACTGAAAACAAAATAATCCATTGAAACTATACAATTATTATTGGCTTGATCATGAATGACTAATTTTTTATTAATACTCCAAATTTTTAAATACCAACAGATCATATAATTCTTTTAAATGATTATCTATGAATGCTTCATACTGCAAGAAACAAATAACCAGTGGGCACCAAATTATTTCTATAAGAAATTTGAATCAAAAACAGTATTCCTGATTTAACAACGAATCTGTAGGTAATTTTTGCAGCAATTTCAATAATTACATTGCACTAGTTGTTTGTAATTTACATATACGTCAAGAGCCTTTAAAGAGTTAACAGCACTAAAAGATATTTTATTTTATTTTATATAACAACAAAAAAAATGACTGCACTTTATCTAATGTTAAACATAGTGCAATACAAAAACAAGAGCAACCATCAAGAAATATAAAGTTAATTGGTTGGTGTGTTCTACAAATGCGAAATATACGATATGTAATATATCTTAAATCACGACAGCGTGATATATAACAGGTGTTACATATGTAACTTGAGAATCATGTGATATATGGCAGTTAACACCTGTTATATCTCTTAATATCAATACTCCTTCAGAATGATTTGCTGCTAGGATTTACATCAATACCGTGCTAACTAAGATTATAAGACATACGGAATTCATTTTCATAACATTCATGTGGTAATTAATGGAACAGTTGTCATGCTGAGTGTTGCGGGTTGGAATCCCATTATGATTAATGTTTAAATCTGGGTGTATTTTGTGTTTGTTAATTGCATGTCACAGGGGAACATATGACGCAATATTTAAGCTATTTAAACAAAAATAGTTATGAAATAACATTTCATCATATTATTACCAGTTGACTACTATTTTAATGACTGTTGATCACAGAATCGAAATTATTAATATAGATCAATAATTCTATAGTTAAAGTACTTACCTCTTTAACATAATGTTCAGTCTTACTTTTCAACTCTGCTTTCTCAGATTGTATCTCACTAATTTTATTCCTAAAATAAACCTTCATTCGCTCCTCTCTGGCTTGAACTTCATGGTTCAAAAGGAAAGGCACCTCAAGAGAACCGAGTAACCCAGTCACTCTGCCTTCAGAGTCTATTGAAGTCTCGGAGAATACATTGAAATCACCAGAGTCATGGCCATCGCCTCTCCTTTTCTGTGAAGCTGTTACGTACTTTGCTATTTCTAACTTAAGACTCTCGTTTTCCATTTGGGTCATTTCATATTCCATTCTTAATTTCTGATTATCCTGCAAATAAAATGAACGTAATGTAATTATTACCATTTACCAACGTGAAATGACAGTGTTTGCATTGTTGTGTTTCGTTCGTTCAGTGAGAGTGCCAGAGACCCACCTCCCTTCCACTTTCCTTCTTTCCCTATCCCCCCCCCCCCTCATATACAGACTGGCAACGCACTTGTGACTTCCATGATGTCGATGATGGTACGGTGGTCATCACTAAATATAACGTGACCCACATGCTCGTTTGCCTCCTTTGATATAAAAAAAAATAAATGAATGACTTGTGCATGTAATGTTACAAACTTTAGTGGTCTTTAAAAAATATTTTACAAAGTAATAAATATTTAGAAAATAGTTGTACCATTAATGGGTCCACTTACTTATATGGATGACTATGTAGTTAATTATGCAAAAGTAATCGAAATATAACGAAATATAACGAAATATCGAAATAACATAGTTAAATTTTATTAGTTAGACATGAAATCAATCATTAATAAATAATATTTTTACCTGTTCTAAGTTATGTGCTTTAAGACTCAGCTGTTCATTGATATTCAGGTCATCTACTGAACTGAGAGCATCCTCGCTACCAACCTATAATTATTATTTAACAGATTATATAAGGCAGTTATCAAATTATCAAATTTATCTCATTTCATGAAACTATTTGAATGATTATTAAATAAATATCTCTTATGTCAATTTTTAAAATTTAATATTCAGAGTTAGTAATGTTTATTTACTAGATTAGATAATAATATAGCAAATGTCATTATTCCATGTTGTAAAGGTGAAAAATTTGGGCACAATTTTTAATTTTGATATGCTGATAGTTAGCATATGGTACCAAGGAACTATAGTGTTTGGAGATTGTTAAATGTACTATAAATACTGTGCATGCTACTATGATATCCTAAATCCGGCAATATTATATAAATAAAAAAGAAGTCATTTGCTTGAAGTATATGCTTTTTAAATGAAAAAAATTCTAAATAAAAACGAAGTACTTAGAATTAAAATTAAGAGCTCAAATTTTTAAGGGCTTTTTTTCTGATACATAAAAGATATTTAAAAATAAATCTTTTCAAATGAAATACCCTAATAGGTATGATATGGAAGCCAATGGCTATCCTTCTCTAGGTTTAGTATGTAAGCATTTTAAACATTGTTAAGTTATTGAGTAATGAGCGTAAGCAACAAAGCTGAATCACTAAAATGCATAACTTTAAAAAAGAAAGAAGTAAAATAATTTCCCACAAAGTATAAATAAAGTTCAAGATAAAGATCAAAATAAAGATCAAATCAATAAAGAAAATATAAAAACAATAGGGATAAACCAGTAAACTGTAACTCTCAATAGAAATGCTAAAGAAATTTATAAAAAGATTTAATTTTATATAACAACCTATTTATATGTTAACCAAATGATAAAATGAATTTACAAGTTGATGTTAACAAGCCAATATTGATACAAGTTGCCATGACATAACTGTATGAAAACATATGTCATATTTACCAAACTTCCTCCCTCTGATAAGAAGTCGCCATTACAACTGGCAGCCTGGCTTCCCGAGGGGTTATGCGTCTTACTCAGCGTACTTCCTAGCCTCTCTTTTTGTGTGTCTTCTAAAGCAAACTGCAGTTCTTGGTTTTTATTCTTCAGCTTTGCTATTTCACACTTATATTTACTGTCACTTTCATTTATGTGCTTCTGATAGTCTTCCAAGGTGGCTGTCAGCTGGGATACCTCAAAAGTTTTATCTGCAAGCTGTTATTCAAATTAAATAAAAACTTCAACAACTCTGAACCTTTACTCTGCTCCATCTGATCACTAAATATATAATTCGTCAATAAAGACTGAAATGTCACTTATCATATCCATGGGTATGAACCTTTTTTTTTTCTCGAACTGACTGTGCTATTGGCCTTACTAGGCCTTCACAGCTTCACCGTACTACTAAGGTAAGCGCTAAAGGCACTCAGCCGATTAAATATGAACCATCATCCTGATAGTAATCAATATGTAGTGTAAATCACTGATCATTTTAGTAGTTTGAAAGTCATTTAAACTCTAGTAAAGTACCTAAGTACAGATGTTGATAGATAGAAAAAAGACTTCAACCCATTTTTTTTTTTTTCAAACTAAGATTCTTTTTTTTCGTACTAACTACTACTCTAGTGACCTAGCAAGGTCTTAACAGCTTCACTGGACTACAAACTAATAAGATGCTGTTCACAGCTTCACCAGATTAATAACATCTTTACCGGACTACAAACAGCCTCACCAACTAAAGGCAACACACACTAAGGGGAAGGAGTAGTGCAAGAAGAGCAATATTCCATGTACATGTGTGTATTTCCCTAATACATACATATATGATTAGCTAGCTTATCACTTCACATAAATATGGAAAGGCCATATGGTTTACCAATGATAACTTTACATTGTTGCGACTTCACAATCTTGTCATATAAAAAAAAATGTAAAGCTATAAGCATTATTCTTTTATTTTAAAGCAATAATTGTATTAAAATTAGCCAACATTATATTCACAATTGAAATATTCTACAAATGTCAATATTATAAATCTATATGAAAAATTATATAAGTGTACCTGTGAAGCATAGTGAGCATTTTCTATTATCTTCTTCTGCAATTCTTCCTGCAATAATCCAGTGTCCAAAGGAGCAGAACTGCTGATCGCTGCTTGCTTCTCATCATTTTTACCTTTTGATTTCTTTGATAATTTTAACTAGATAACAAATAATATATACACTGTTATACACAAATGCAACTATATTAAAATTAGTTTTCTAATTAGATGTTTCACAAAAGCAAAGTTATAACATATATGACTATAAATTGTAAATGTAGATTGTATACAATACATATATAAATTAATATTTATACTCTCTTCTATAGATTGACTCAGTACCACTTTATCTGTTTGGTTTCTCTGAATATATAAGTTCAGACTTTCACATAATACAGTCAAGAGTTGTAACACAAAATAAAGTAAAAGCATTATTACAGGAATTTAAAATTAACATCTACTTATCATTATGTTGATGTTACACATATAATCTATCTAATACCTTTAAACAAGCAATTCTTGTATATTTTGAGATCTGTATATTCAGGATCTTGGAAACGGCGTCATATATTTCTGTGAAAATTAGTATATAGGTACTTTCGGGGACAATAAATCGATCTAACTAGATTCTATTCATAGAAAACTTTTTTAACAGAGATTTCAGGCAATGAAAAAGTATAGCTAGAATATGAAGGCAAAATTCGCCGGTGCTGTTAAAACAAAATAGCTTAGATGGAAATTGGTTGCTTCATAGATCCGTGTAACCCCAGTTCGAATCCGACTGTATATATATATATTTTTTTGTAATAAATTATAATTTTGATTTTTCAATTTCTTCTAATTAAATAAATAATTTTATTATTATGATAATAAGAGAGATATTTTATTTAATATTTTCTATGTGAAAAAATGCTAATTCTGTGAGGCAAACCTAACAGTTTATTTTAATTTAAAAATGTTTTTTAAAGAACCGAGCTAGGCTCACTCACCTAGGTACTAAGTATTTATATTGAAATCTCTGTTCTGCTCATCTATATTCAGAGCAGGCAAAATGATTGATGACTACTGTATAATTTTTGTATCTCTTTACTAAGGCTTGGTTATGTCTTGTTCGTAACTGGAATTAACAATTTCGAAGCTAATACTTCACCAGTTCCACTATCGCTTCTCTTTTTCAAATGGTGTAAATAATAGCCAAATTATCAAGCCTTAAAATAGTTGAGTTAAGCCACTTCTGTATATAAAGATAAGCAGAGGATTTCAACTTTACGTATGCTTTAATGTAACAGTCCTAAGCAATTAATTATCCAATAATAAATCCACATTTCATATCTTATCTACAACAACAAAATGTTTTATACTTTGTTACATACGGATACAATATTACATACCTGTAAAGCGTCGAGTTCATCTTGAAGGACGGACACGCGTTTAGTCAATTGCTGATTCCTGAATGTCAAGGAGTCGATTTCAAGTTCACCTTTACGTAGAGCCTTTTCTTTCTCTTTCAGTGTGTCTTTCAATTCATTTGACTTCGCCTGCTCGTCTAATACGCCCTTTTTTAAAACTTTCACATGCACTCTTAACTGGAAAACAAATGTAATTAATTAAAACAATGGAATTAATTCGCCGGAAGGTATCAAATTAGTCACGCACTTTTGAGTACTCTGTAGCTAGTTTCTGATATTTAGCCTGTATATCACCCGAAGGCAAACCCTCCATGACTACATCAAATCATAACTGAAACATTTTGGAATCAAATGTATTTTGTAATTTTATAAATTTCTTGACTCTAAACACCCACAACCAAGCAACAACGTCATTGACGTCAACGACCCACTTTCGTCACACACGAATAGAATAGACTGTCACAATGACATTCATGACAAGTAACGTTTAGAGGTTTACTCAATTTTCAAAAAGTATCTATATATTCATATTGGATTCGAAATATGTAATATATTTATTATGCTTATTTGATTTTGAAATTAATATGCTGAATCAGACGTAGAAAAACAATATCAATAAAATATTTTATTATTATATTTTATCATTATCTATATATTATTTTATTATAATATTTTAATTATTATATCAATAAAAATACTTACTAAAACTATATAATTAACATCAATTAAATCGATTAGTTAATGCTACTTCAGGATTTAATGCCAATAATCATTTGGTTTCAAGGTGACTTCTCCATGAATCAAACCACCATTAAAGAGCTTCTTTATAATTTTTGAGTGTATAGATGTAAAAAGCAATTACAATAATATAGATTAATGTTATATAATAAATTTTCCGTCAGCTATACCTCTGTATTAAAGTTATCAAAAATCATTTTTTTGACACTTTGTGTCCAAGTAAGTAGATATAATAATGATATCTACAGTATTGAGTTTCCTTATTCATTGGATACAAAAACTTTTTGAATGTTATAACAATAATCCACTCAGAATAGAAATATTTTATGTATTATAATATAATATAATATGTTTGTTATTAGATAAAAGATTGACCACAGTTACATATATACAGTCGTATATAATTGAATCAGATGTGTACTGATGTCTGCTCCATACCTTACCACCAGTGGCGTAACTTTACCATCGGGGGCCCGTGGCAAATTCTTTTGATGGGGCCCTATCAGTAAAATCATCACGTTGTACTCAGCTTAATTTTAATAAAGATTACTTAAAGATATACTTTTCAAATAAAATAAAATGCTCAGGTACAATGTAAAAAAATATTTTTGAACTCGCGGCTTCTTGGACCGAGACCCTCTTGGGTCGGGGGTCCATGGCATTTTGCCAGCCCTGCCACCCTATTGTTACGCCACTGCTTACCACTATACTATGTTTTCATGACAATATTTCCCATCATAAAAATTTCAGGCTCGTTCTGGATATCAAGACCGCTTTATTCGACTTGTGTCTCTATCTTGAGTATGTTATTGAGACATCAAGAATAATTTATTGCAATATAAGTCATCATTACTAAAATTATATTAATTCTAATATAGTATATTATATAAGACTAGTATCGATATACTATTTATTATTTTTCTTATCAAATATTTAATGATATCCGGCATCCCTAATCCAGTAGGGAAAGTACTATTTTTACATTTTTTGCGCTTGCAAACTCGTCTCTGTTGATGTGTCGCGATTGTCTGATTTTAATATCAATATTTTGGATTTTTATGAGAGAAAATCACTAATTTCTAACTGAACAATCAAAATTATCCGGCAAGCAACTTAATACAGCTATCAATGGTACGGCCATGGATGACAGGTAAAGCGTCTAACGACAAATAGTCATATAGTACCGCAACAGGTAAAACAATGTTAGAACAAAGTAATTTTTCTCCAAACTGTATTGTAACTTTCCAGAAACATGGAATCGACTTGTTCCACTTGTTACGACATCGACGGTGAACATACCAGGACTATTATACACTTAGATGTGGACTGTTTTTACGCTCAAGTGGAGATGGTGCGAAATTCAGAACTACGCGACTTTCCTCTCGGTATTCAACAGAAAAACATAATAGTGACGAGTAACTATGAAGCAAGGAGTTACGGGATCAAAAAATGTATGCTAATTACAGAGGCATTAAAACTTTGTCCAAATTTAAAGTTAGTCAATGGCGAAGACTTACATCACTACAGAAATGCATCGAACAAGATTTTCGGAGTGTTACAGAACTGGAAATGTCCTGTCGAGAAATTAGGTATGGATGAGAATTTTATTGACGTCACAAACTTAGTCCAAGACAAAATTAAGAGCACAAATTTTAATTGTTACACCACATCGGGACATGTTTACAACGAACCAACAATGGCATGCCCATGTGGATGCCACACTAGACTGAAAATAGCATCACATATAGCCAGCGAAATGAGAAAGAAAATATTTGATGAATTAGGTTACACAACTTGTGCTGGAGTCGCACACAACAAATTATTAGCTAAGCTAATATGTCCTTTACATAAGCCCAATGATCAAACTACAATATACCCTGAACATGGAGCAAGGTTCATGTCTACTCTAACAAGTGTTCGAGCCATTCCAAGTATAGGTTCTAAGACTACTGAAGCTCTAATCTCGCAGAAAATTATAACGGTTGATGACTTACAGCAGGCACCTTTAGAGTCCCTTAAGCAATATTTTAGTAGTGATATGGCAGTCAGATTAAAAGAATTAAGTGTTGGACAAGATAATACTCCTGTAAAACAAACGGGTAAGCCTCAGAGTATAGGCCTTGAGGATAGTTTCAAGACTGTAAGTGTGAAAAGTGAGGTGGAAGATAAGTTTTCTGCATTATTGCAAAGATTGCTTATCCTTGTAAGAGAGGATGGACGTATTCCAGTTTCTCTCAGAGTTACCTTAAGGAAGAAAGATGCTAAAAGGCTGAGCAGTCATAGAGAGTCTAGGCAGACTCAGATCTCACCATCAATATTTACACTTAGCAACGGAATGTTGACAGTAACTGATGCAGGCCAGCAGAAGCTTATGAGTGTTATAATGAGATTATTTAATAAACTAATTAACTTATCAAAACCATTCCATTTAACTTTAGTGGGCCTGGCATTCACTAAGTTTCAAGAGAGGATGACAGGCAGGAGTTCTATAGTGAATTACTTAATGAATGATATTTCCGTTCAATCTGTACTTAATTTGCAAAATGATTGTGATACATCTGCTTCTTCAATGGATTACTCTGCTGTTTCACCAAGCAGTAGTACTACCACAGACCTTTCTGATGTAGAAGTGGAACCTTCTCCAAAAAAACCCAAGAAAGTAAATTGGATAGCCAAGAGAAGATGCTTGGCAAAGGAAGAAGTTGCATCACCAAGTAAATTAAAAGTTGGGGAGCTTAGATTAAACTCAAAGGAGCTGGAGAAAGTGTCAGAGTTGAGACTGAATTCCAGGGACAGATCATTGACTCCAAGAGCCAGCCCTGCAAAGGATAACCTATCTGATGCATCAGATTCTATGAAGGATATTGAAGATGGACCATGTAGTGATTGCCCCAGTTATGTTGACAAGGAAGTCTTCAATGCCTTGCCTGATGAGATGCAGCAAGAACTGAGAGCCATGTGGAAAAATCCCTCCAGCTCAGACAAACCAAGAAGTAGTCCCAGAAAGAACAAAGCTAAACCGAACACAATAATGAAATATTTTGTTCCACAAAAATAGTATTAGTAAGATTTTATCTTGTTAATTAATTTAAGTGATAAGTGAATGGTTTCTATTTTTTCAAATCATACAATTTATATTCACCTGATCAAAATAAATGTTTATGTTAAATTAATTTTTATTTTATTTATAAAGAAATAATTAAATCAAGCAGTAGCATGAGATTTGGAATAACAAATTCACACCAAACTGAATAACTAATTTATTCTTATTACATTATAATTTAATGTTGCTTATTTTTTGTTCATCTTCATCATCATCTCATCTCTCATCTAATATTAATTACTGTTAATTCTATATTCATATTAATTTGGAAGTATATAAAAATATCATGGGCCCTATAATTCATTAACAAAATAAGTAACACTAAAAGTACAAATCATACTTGATGTGGAATTGATACATCTGCCTCTTCAGGAAAAGTTGCTTTAAAATAGATTTTAGAATCTATAGTAGTTTAATGGAAAATAATGTTGGAATTTTTAGTTACTAAATAGAATGACACCCGACGAAGATAAGTTTACTTACTATGTAATGCACTTTCTATATCCAAAAGATCATACCACCTTTTTGAACAGTAACTATGGAGTCTCACGTATAATGGACGGAATTGCCACAATAATCTAATATGCAGTAATTTAATTGATACTAACGCTTGCCCACGACTTCGTCCGCGTGGAATATTTACCGTTTGCACAGCGAAAGCTCTCAAAAGGAAAACTAAAATCCTGATTTTGAGACATTCTTCATTGGTACACCACTCCTATTAGTCTTAGCGTGATAATATATAGTCTATAGCCTTCCTCGGTACATGAACTAACGCTGAAAAATAACCCAAATCGGACCAGTCGTTTCCGAAATTAGCGCGTACAAGCAAACAAACTCTTCAGCTTCTTGATATTAGTATAGATAAAACAATAAAAGATTATTGCAACAACCAATTAAGTGTTGCAATATCATAACTAATAAATAATCTTTTTACCTGACCTAAGGTTAATCTTTGTTAATAATTAGCTTTTAGTTTTTACCAGCGGTTCAATCCGCGTATGGAAATCGATCTAATCGTTTTGGAGATTGCTCTGCGGACGAAGCTCTAAAATAAAATAGTCTATATTACTCGCTATAATTTAAGCTATTTGCCAGTGAAATACCTGTCAAAGTCGGTCCAGCCGTTTCTGAAATTACGCAGAACAAATAGACTGACCGACAAAAAAATTATAATTGCATTTTTGTTATCATTAGCGTGTATACTTTTATTAGGTGTATTGATTAGATATACATAGACAAGACTGAAACCTACAACGCTCTTATATCACACTAGTTGATCCGTGCAACTTCGTCTGCACCAAATCGGTTACCGGTTTTATATTACCGGTTTTGATTGTATTGTGAAACGCGAAATATAAAACTAAATAATAATTCCGATTGCAGCGATACCTACCGTTTTTAATTATGAATCCAAACTATCCACGGACTCGCTCAAACATAAACCCAGTTGATATGTTAGAAGTCTTTTAAAATAAGCCTAGAGCCCGTTCGCTGAATCACCTACCGGGTCCAATTAAGATAATAACTAACCTACGTATATTTTTTTTTAATTTAATTTTTTAAATGAATTTCTGCCGATTTCAATTACATTCCTTGTGATTAACCACTGAAAATATATATTTGTTGAAATAGACATTGTCTATAACCCTGCGGGATAATATACCTTTCTAACATTGAAAATATTAATTTATTTATTTTTCGAACTGACCACGCTATTGACCCAGCAAGGTCTTAACAGCTTCACCGGACTTCAAAGGCGAGCGCTTAAGGCACTCAGCCGATTTTATTTTGGCAACCAGCTCAAGGGTGCACGGCACACCTCGGCTTGGCTGTTGCCTGTTGCATGCAAAATCGCGACCTATCTTAGCTAACCTAGCTAACTATTCATATAGAGTTGTTGAAACGTATATGTGTACCAAGCATACACGCCTCAACAACTCCTCCATATATTTATTATCGGAAAATTGAGAGTTTTTCGGTTCGATAAGGGAAAAAAAGTAAACCCTTCCATTTTCATGTATAAGTGTGTAAGCGTGCACATGTGTGGGGGTGATCGTGTAGTGTTGTAGCAGTGATGTATATTTGTGTGTCACCGTATCACGCAAGCAACGCACTCAAGGGCTCCCTACCGAAGGATCGAACCTAGGCTTGAGCCGCTGCCGTGGAAGGCCTAATCGGGTAGCTTTCGACAGCCCTCCCCATCTCTTCCTCCGTAATCGGGGAAGGACCGTCAGACACCTCTTCGACTTCCGCCCGAGGCGGAAGCATGGGAGGAGCTGGTAGCAACGGAGGGACGGGGAATTTTCTGCCGAAAAAATCACTGGATTTCGAACCGTCGTCCCGTCGATCGACAGACCAGTATAAAGTGCAGCACATTAGAACTTAGCTACGGCTACATGATCCAAATTGAACTAATTTTTACGTTATAGAAAGCTTTTCGATATAACGAAGTTATAAAAAGTTTACACTATATATACAGCATGACTGGTTAAATAATTGCAATACTCTAGCAGAGCCAATACTTGCTTCTCGTTTTAAATCCATTAAAAATAGGTGCTTGATATATGGCCTAATTATCTCGTGAAAAGCAAAACTTATATACACTCAACATCAGATGATTTACACAAAAGCGAACTAGTGTAATAAATGAATCACGCCCTGTCGCATACTCCGGGCCGTATCCAGCACCTCGGCATGCGGCTTTTACATAGTAAGTAGTTACACAATGATTGACCTTGAAAAGCGCCCCTTAAATATTGTTAATTGAAGCTAGGTGTGATTTTTTTAAGTTTAAATGTATCGTTATATATATCGTAGTATAAGTATCGTTACCCATACTTCTAAAATTTTTAAAACACCTTTAATTAAGGTTCTCATTGTTATTTACTAGTGATCGTTTTGATACAATTATTTTATATGTTAAACGTGACAATGAACTACCACACAATAGAATGGTGTCACCTTGTAAACAATCACCTAGTATGAAGATTCATGTTCTGCACAGTTATAATCAGAGTGGTCAAAAAGTAAGGCAAGGATTATAAACTATATTTCTCACTATTATCTCGAATATTTCTCACCAAAGAACACTTCGAGATAATAACCGCCGGTATAAAGGAACAGGGTAAACAAAAAAAAACCTTTCTATATTGGACATATCATTTAATATCTATATTTTTTACAGCATCCGTAACCATCGTCGATAATTCAGTAAATTTTTGTATACTATGTACATCTATTCCTAGTGATTGTGCGAGCTTGCCGTATGAGACCACGTCAACATTTAGTTGTAAACGTATTTTGTCTCCGTCCGTGATGCCCGCCTCAGTGGGTTGCTGTGACGTCATGTCACGGATTTGCTTCAGTCTTCTCAACGATTCCTCGGTTTTTTGGACAGACGTTAAAACATCTTCTACGTACTTGTAGTATCTAAAAATACAAAACCATATTCTATTTATTTAAAAAAAAAACAAGAATAGTATTATATTTTCTATGATTGTCTATAGCTGTTGCACAGATATTTTTCCTGTATTGCATTCTGTTTTATTGTCTATGCACGTTATATTGGACAATTACTTTTTAAGTACCCAGATAATGACAAGAATGGGACATTTCATGTGAAGCGACCAAAGAAAAATGAGGGTTTGATATTTGTTCATATTCCGCTTAATTATATCTCTAGTAATTATAAATGTAAGCACATTTTTATATTTGTTTGTCAAGTTACAAGCTTCTAAAGAATAGTCGTATTAGATATTCGGATTTTTCCGAAGTAGTTTTTTGATTTAGACATATTGAGAAAATTATAGGCAAAGCGACTTTAGTAAAAAATATATTGATTGCCCCTTTTTAAAAATAAAATCAAATTTTAAAAAAATGTCCAAATAGAAACTAAACATTTCATATAAAAATGTAACACGAACGATCGTATTTAATTTCAAAATATAGCTCTTAATAAATGAAATTTCCATTAGTTGAGGAGATGGATCGATTAATGTACAAATATGTCACACTCAGATGACGTCTGGCACTTTCCTTGCTTAGTTGGTTTGCCAGATATCACATTGAAATGCTACTATATTAACATGTATTAAAGGTAACCGTATATAACCTCAAATGATGATTTAGAGTAGGTATTATTGACACAATTAATTATACATTTCACAAATTAGTAAGAAGTGGTGAATAATAACAATTCTCTGGTAACAAAAGGTGAGTATTTTTATGAATAGTCCTACCAGTAGAGGTTTTCATAAAATGGCATATTATCCTGAATTAAATACAATAAAGCTGTTTGTTATACTTTTATCATATATGTTATAAAAAAACATTTGAAGAGATAGTCTATATAATATAATGGTGATACTTACGAAATAGTCATCACATTAAACAATCCTTCATACAACACTGTTAAAAAAGCATTATCAAGTCTCTTGTTGGTATCTTCCTTGAAGTCTCTTATAGCATTGGATACCACATCAATGTATGTACAAGCCTTTGACGGAACACTCCTGTTTGTTTTTCTATACAATCTTGGTATATCACTCACTTGCTTCAACTGTGTATTGAAATAATTGAACAGTTCATTCATGATGCACTCTCTTATTTTATTTTTTATGTCTAGTAACACCTGCTCCGAGGGTTGTAAACTTTGTTTCAGCAATGCTTTGTTTGTTATATTGATTTTGGATTCGACATGTTCTATGAATTGTGGTAACCTCTGAAGAAGATTGTGAGTATCTATATATATGTTCACACAATCTTCAATGAGATTTTTATTTATTTTTAATACCTCCTGTTTCTGGGTTTGAGGTTTCTGTAAAAAAGAACGTCAACTTGTAATTTTTATATTGTAACTAAATACCTCTTTTTGATGTGAAACGACTGTAGGCGCGGGTAAACCTGATTGTTAGCTTGGCGCGACGTGGCGACGCAAAACACGAACTTTGCATTATTAACGAAATACTCAAAAACGTTTGAAACCCTATTTGTATACTCATAAGATTCAAATTGTTTTGTCGGTCACTCGTTCTACTAACGACTACTACGACCTAGCGCCCTTTGATAAATGCCGCCAAACACACCGCGCTTGGGCCTAGTTGAATTTTTGTATTTAATAAAAATGAATATTCATGTAATAAATTAAATACAACCATTATTTTATGGAAAAAAATTGTAATGCTTTATCTTTTCATTATGCCATAGCTAATTCTTGTCGTAATCTGTTTTTTTAGGCATATAATTTATACAGAACAAATTCGATGTTTCACATCTGCCAGGCGTCCCGTGACGGCTCAATTTTTTAAATTTCACATATAATATTGATTGTGAAAAAGATAATTGTGTAATGTGCATTATAAGATTAGCCTTTTCATTACCAATATAATTATTCATATTTATATATTGGCATACAATGACCTCTTTCCTGAAGGAAGACATGAGTTTAATAATGTATTTTCTCCTAATAACATCTATTTACTCTATTGCACAATATATTGACAATTTCAAATGTTACACGGTTGCAAATTTTCAAACTTTATACTGTATGTCCTCATGATCCGTTCCTATTCTTTCACAGTTAGTATTACCAATTCAACCATTACTTTAATGTGTATAAATTCTGAAGCAATCATATGTATATATTGAGGCTCTTCCGTCAGGGAACTATAAGATCAATATTCCACCTCTTTAAAGATTTAACCAATAGGAGAAATGAATTTAAAAAAAACATTTCTCATTTCTCACCTAAGTTATAAAAAAATTCTTATACAAAATTGTACTCTTTCAGGTACAAGATTTTGGAACTGTATATTTGGTGAATTAAATTTAACGTTTTTTAAATATATTAGACAATTCCCTCCCTTTAATGCTAATTTGACCTTTCTGGAACAGTATTTTTTGTAGATTATTTCTTTCTCTATAACTCTGACCTGCATGCAAATTTTAAGGTGACAATTGCTTGAGTAGTTTTCAATACTTATAATACTGCTACGTCATTTATTTACGCAGTAAAGAACATATTAACGGTTACGAGAAAAATGCGGTATAATTTGAATTTTTATTTGTGGTTACCTCCGATTCGATACGCAAAGATTAGTATATATATGTACATGTTCTTTACTGCGTTTAAAAATTACGCGGCAGTATATTAGTCAGTAATATTATCATATTAAGTACCTTTAAACAACATGAACTGGCCCAAGTAGCGTATCTTGATATTAATTGCAATGTTAGTTTCCAGAATTTGTGTGCTAGTGCCTCTATGTAAATCCCTTCAGACCAGCACTCTTGTAGTGATCTCCAACATATATAAGTCTCTTTGAGTATAAAACCATCATTATTTTCCAAGGTAGGGTTTGTCTGTAATACTGCTTCATAGCTTCCTATAATAGAATAGTTCAGTAACTTTTACATTGCTATATAATAATTATTATGTTTATTTATTTATATATTTCCAAGAAATCTACAGCTCTACATTCTTAAAAAAATAAATACAAGTATAATGTTAGTTTTGCCAAAATGATTTCCGTATATAAATACAAATGTTTTAATATAGCTAACCCAAACATTTATAACGTAAAATATGAACTAATTAATCAATCACTTATTTTACATGTTAATTAAAAACGATTGTAATAAACATTTAAAATAAATGTTTGTAATCTAATACCTTTAAACGAGTAATTCTTGTATATTTGTATTCTTTTATATTCAGGATCTCGGAAACAGCGTCATCTATTTCCGTGAAACTTAGTATGTAGGTAGTTTCGGGGACGATAAATCGATCTAGCTAGATTTTATTCATACAAAACTTTTTTAACTGAGTTTTCAGGCAATGAAAAAATATAGCTAGAATATAAAGGTATATTTCGCCGACGTTGTCAAAACGAAAATAGCTCAGATGTTAATCGGCTGCTTCGAAAATTTGTGTAACCCCACTTCGAATCCGAGTCACAGCAGAAGAGATAAAAATTTTTTTTTGGAAAAAAATGTTAATCTTATGAAGCAAACCTGACAAGTTATTTTAATTTAAAAATGTTTTTTAAAGAACCGAGCTAGACTTGGTCGCCCAGGTACTATACCTAGAAGAAAAGTCAGTAATGTTCATACAAAATGGTGTAGTCCTTAATTTTTTACAATACATACAACATTTTACTATATGGATGGCTCAGTGGTTTATACCTTCGCCTTCCAGCTGATACTGGGACGAGTATTATGGGTTTATATCCCAGGAAAAAATAATATCTGGGAGATCCACAAATTATTGTTTTTAGTATCAATATATTTTTTATCTGGTATTTTGTATGTTGGTAAAGTCTCAAGTGCCACAAAGCTCCTTAGCGATTGTCTATTAAAAATAAAATTGAATAAAGGTGGCTGCTTATAAATAAGTAAAAAAGTATTCTCACAAATTGTACAACAGAATTCCTGCATAAATTCATTTTATTCATAAAAATGTAAATGTGTAATTAAAATCATAAATCGGCTAGTGAGAGTGCCAGAGGCCCACATTTCCTCACCTTCCCCCATTCCTCTGTCTTTTCTCCCCCCTGTCCCAACACAGGCTGGCAACACACTGGTGACTCCCTCGGTGTTGCATTGTCTATGGACAGTAGTGATCACTTAACATCACCTGTTTGTTTGCTTACTATGATTAAAAAAAAAAAAAAAAACAGAAATGGAATGTTGCTCTTTTTACTTTAATAGGAGACACACTTGAAAGTTTGTCAAAAAGCTGTGAAATATTTACAAGTAGGAGTTAGTATTAAAAAAATAGTAAATTTAAATTGAATACCTGCTATCTCCTGAAATCTTATCTGGAAATAAACTGGCAAGTTCCATCTCTTTTGAAAACTCTTATATTCAATTGTGTCGTGCAACAATTTCACTGAATCATCTGCTATACAATACTCTTCAAGCTTTTTAATAAAATGCATACTCTCATTGTATCTTCTATAAAACGTTTGGGGATTGCCAGGTGCAAAAATTGACGATAAATTTACTTCAAGCCTGCTTTCCACCTCACACCAGAAACAATTGACTAAGAATTTATATTTTTTAACCAGAAATGAGAGTTTGGAATGTTGCATTACAGTCATTAGTAGCTTAAGTCTTGTGTCTAATAATGTTAAAAGACTATTGTAAATTCCTTCGAGGCCATCTTTGTTCCTTTGTAATACAGATTCATTAATTATATCCTGTAATAATGGTGCTATTCCCTGTTTTCTTATTAACAGTTCAGTTTCCGTTACACGATTCAAAGATGCTAACGTTATTAGAGCTCTCAACAGATTGTCCTCATCAGAATCAATCCAAAATATGAAAATTAGCTCATTCAGCGTTCTTATAAGTTGTTCTTCTATTTGTTTGAATTGCACTTTGTGTTCTTGTTTCATTAAACTTTCACACTTTGTAATCGAGAACTTCAATTGATTATATTGCATAGCAGCACGATCAGCTAAAGCTATCTGCTCATGATTTCTCTTCTCAGACATATGTTCCAATATGCTTTCTAAAGTTTTCAAACAGTTAACAGTTTGACTGTAGTATTTGAGTAGTTGCTTTTTCCTCTGTAAGCCATGACGTTGACTCATCCACATTGAAACTTCTTTCATAGCATCTTCTAGACTTTGTTTTACGCTCTATAAAATAAAGGTAATAATTGAGACTGTGTTGAGTTTTTTAATATTTTCGCAACTAAATATTAAGTTAAATTAACAGTGGAATGGATAGTTTAGTCACTTAACCTTTTCACTGTTAAAAGGATTTCTTATTTGTTATTGGTGGGTCAGATGGACACTATCCTGCCCTGATAATAGAAAAAAAAACCTTGAGAAATCATATACCTAAACCTTCTTCATGAATCACTATATCCACTGATGAAAACTGCATAAATATCCGTTCAGTAGTTTTTGGGTTTATCACGAACAGACAGACAGACGTGGTAGGGGAATTTGTTTTATACTATGTAATAATACATAAAACAATATTATATATCTACTATCCTTTGTAAAATGTTATAATGGAGATGATAACATGCAATACAGGCATGTGACACAAAAATTCATCATCTTTGTAGTTTTAAACAGTAATAGGTTTTGCTAGCTTGCATTAATGAAGATTGGGCTAATTCCTCAGGGCCAACCTTTTTTTTATGGGTGAAAGTTACCCTATGCCTTTTACTGTCTCTGACAATGTGTATGCTAAATTTTATCATCATTGGCTTTGTATTTATGGCATAAGGGCATTTACTATATTAGTAAGGATGTATTGGACCTCAATAAGTACCAACAACTACAATAACAGTAAACATAGTTTAAGATTAGATCACTTACAAGAACTTCGTCATGCAGCTGTCCCAATGGCACGTGAATTTTGGCTATCACCTTGTCGAAACCAATAAGGGTTGCACATAGATTTACAAAGTTTGCATAATCTTTATTAATCAGCTCTATCATTGCCAGCCTGAGCACTTTCAGGTACATGCCAAGATCATCACGCATTGCCTCCAGTGATGCGACATTCTGGTGTTCTTCCAAGAAATTATCAACTGAGAAATTTGTCTGAAATTGAAGAAAACATATTGACTGTTTAAATAGTTTTTAGATATCACTAATATGCTTACTTTCTGTTGTTGCATGGCTACCCATTGATACTTATTGTTATAGTGAAGCTGGCAAGCTGGTTGCTGCAAGTCTTGCTGGGATTTGAAATTATGTCAAGCAAAATAGTATCCAAATACACAGATACTATTCTAGTTATAATCGCTTTTTGACACAAACTACCATTGTACTGGTTATTGATATCCATATGTACATATAGAGATTTAAAACAGTTGCATTCTCTTCCATTCCTTCTCGTTTCCTTTGGGTTTTCAACAAAATTTAAGAAAAAGTTCATGTGTCTCTTTAGATCTGCATTTAATTTACATATCTCTATTCATGTACCATACATCTACTAATCTACAATGTTTGTGTACTATTCAGTAAAACAAACTCAATGGTAAGATTTCGATCATTGGATGAACACTCATAAAAAACTTATAAGCCTCTTTGTTACCACTAATTTTATCTAAATGTACTACCACACCAGTTAAATATTCTGTCATTGAAATTAATAGGGAAATTTAACACTTCTTAATGTCAACACTAATTACACTATCTATATAGAATGTTTTAAAAAGAAAAAGTTGTTCTGTATCAGCTAGTTCAAGAACATAATTCTTATAATTACTTTTAGTATTTTTTTGGCCTGAAATTTTTGAACTTATCCTCAACCATCTACATAAAGTTTAGTTTAATTACTTCAAGTTAGTATACAACTTACAGATTTTATAATAATGAAATGTTTATGTATTCCTTATAGATTCCATCCATTATAGTCAACAGTAAATAATTGACTTTTGAAATCTCTTTTTCACAATCACTACTGATAACACAAATCCAGTACATTTTACTTCGTATTCTAGCTCTACTAATGGATATGCTTTTTAATTTGCATTGCCTTCTAATATTCATAAATGCCATTATAATTGAATACACGGTAATATGACATTCTACATTTCTAAATGTAGTTACAAATTGAAGCATTCTTTCAAATGATATCATAGCTGATAATGATCTTTATTGTATCTAAACATTGTTTAGCAATTAGGTGAAAAATTCTAAAAAGTATTAACTTAATAATGATTTCTCGAAATTAGAAGTGAAAATTAATCGAATTAAAATTTTTATTATTAGGAAACCGGCACAAATATTTGACGTGTCCTGACAACTACGAAAGCAATTAGGAATAATAACGTTTTATATGCATAAAAATGGAGTATTGTAAGTCGATAACAAAATTAATGAGATTATTAAAACGTTGGACAAATGAAACATTGTAGAAATCCATAAAAAATATGTGATAACAACTTCAAAATGTTCTAAAAGCGAAAGATACCTTGACGAAATCATTTCGATCGAAACACAAGCCTCTCGGTGCTGGCGGCAAAGTAAACTCGGTATTATCATTCTCCATGTTAACGTATCACTATAATTATTTTTGAAAAGGCACCATTATCGTAAATAATTGTATTATATATTAAGTTCTAAAAAGATCGCTCTCGCCCGCAGTGGACATTGTGATTTTGACGTACGGTTGACACCTCACACATAGAGTTGTTTAATATATATCGATTTCAATAACCTCAATGTTTTAAATAATATATCGATATTTAATTAATAAGATGTGCCAATTCATTAATTATCGACGCGTTATTTTGGATATAACGAACGTACGACGTTTATTCGAAGATATTACACTCAAATTACTTTTCTATTTTCAGAAACAAAGTAATCGATCAGAGTTGACAAATTATTTACTATCAATAGTTTATGTTTATTATCAATTTAAATAGTGTTTTTCAATCAGGTGACAGATCAAAATAACATGTTTTATCTACAACGATGGAAAATAAATGAACAAATATTCAATTATACCATTATTATATGACATTATTATTACCATCATCACTACCACTATCTTTATTTTAGGAAATCTAGGTAAATATAAACCAAACGATTAAATAGAAATTCTCTGTGGAAGATTTCAATTAGAAATAATAAAAAATAAAGTTGTTCGTCGTGTTTTATTATTAATAGAGGTTTTTCATATTCCTTGTTTTACCCTTTAATTTTGATTAATGAGGTATGAATATCGATGTATTGATAGTATTAATTTCTTTGGTATTAATGTATTTTTACATATTCGTCTCTACCCACACGTCATGTTTTTTGGTTGGGAAACTGAAGGCGATGGATTCTTACATCCTCCTACTACATACACATTGTATGTACGTTCATTTTACTCATTATATTTTATGTAATAATACATAAACTCACTCAAACTCACAAACTCATATATAAATCAACACCATGGAGTAGGAAAACATTTGTTACATATTTGTACAGGTTATAAAACGATAATTCTATTTGAAATCGCTAACACATCGTGTGGTTTTATGATCAACGTAGTGGCCCTACCTTTAAAAATAGTTATTTGTCCATTAGTGGGTCCTAGAGGGTGACGTTATTTATTTATTAATTTGTAATGTTGTGTGTAATTGTTAAATATAAAAAAGCCCTACCACCAAAGTCATTATCAATCTACTAAAATATTATAATGTAATATAATTTAAAAAAATGCCCACTAAGAGTCTCTTTGTTACACCATAGTTCACTTCCTGAAGGAAAGTACGGGCCTAATCATCACACCATCCCGCAATGTACTAGTAATTTCAAACTTCGAGAAATCCACAGTTCTATATTTTCCCAAATACGGTAGCTACTACAATTATTTAGTAGTAGTACAATTTCTTAGGTTCAGGTTTTTTCACGATGTTTTCCTTCGTTCACAAAAATAAAATAATAAGTAGATATAAATAAATACTGTACTGTACTGATATAAAACAACAAAATGTTTCCAAGAAATTACTTTAAATACCTCAATTAACTCAACATTTTACATAATGATCTAATTTCCAAACAATAGTCAATCAGTTTTCCATTCCATTTGCGATATATACCTAACAATTACATTATCGACAAGCCATTATAAGGAATTATTATTTACTATCTAGCTATTTTACGTAATTACCGCTAAGTGGGTAAAACAAAACATACAGAACATAGTCAGTTTAAAAAAGCAAACGGGCGGAGATATGCCTTTCAATTCCGAGGATTTGTATTTAAACAGAGCCAAATTTGTAATGAAATATTTAGGAGTATGGGTGGCATATGACGACGAAACGATTCTGCACAAATTTTATAGATTTTTCATGATATCATTGCAATATTTGTTTTTAATATTCCAAATTATCTACATCATTATGGTTTGGGGAGACTTGGACGCAGTTTCACAAGCGTCTTACCTTCTCTTCACGCAGGCATGTCTTTGTTTCAAAGTAACAGTGTTTCAGTTAAATATGGGAAAGCTAAAACAACTTCTAAATGATATGAATGGAGATATATTCAAGCCAAAAACAAAGGTCCACGAGAAGTAAGTTGGACGAATTATAAAATGACACGCAAATTTATGCTTAGTTAACTTGTTCGTAAGAATACGCACGAGGTCCGGTGAATTTTAAGTAAATCAATAATAGCCATAAATGTATATACTTTGTCTACGGCATAACTCTAAGGGTTGGAAGTAATGAAATTTAGGGTCATAGATTACTGGAAATACATCAATTTTTTTACAAATAAATGGATACATATATACACATACATATTCGAAACATACATATCCAATATATGATTTTATCAACATAAAATTTAAAATAACATATTTATTGGAACAATGCATTCCTCATGCTGGAAATGTAGTTATTGACGACGAGTATACTCGATTCAGCAACACATACTCGACTGCGACGCCACGGGTCAGGTCATTTTCTACCATTTTTTAATGGCTCAAAGAAGTTTTCATTTAGAAAATCGTTTTAGAATCATACAAAATATTTTTAATTATCCATAAATTCGCGCGTCATACACTTAATCAAATACAAAGAATGACATTATTCCCTGAATAGTATTTTAAAATTACAGGCAGGTCGAATTAAAAAGTTGCTTCTGGGTTTCATGATAAGCTCACAGTTGACATGCGGTATGTGGGCATTGAAGCCGTTATTTGACGACGCGGGAAGGAGAAAGTTTCCTTTTGATATGTGGCAAGTTTCTTTATAAAACTTTTTTGAGGTTAGCCAGGTAGTAATTTAGGTCGATTTGTGACCATTCGAACTTATGCAACAGCGATATGCATTGTAATTGGTGCTTGAAACCAGCCAGGACGTAATATTTTACTATGAAAGAATTAAATTGTAGATATGAATTATTTCAATAGCTGTCATTTGTGAAAATTTTCATATCTCAGGAATCTTCTTACAATGAATCGTCCAGAAATACCAATTAGAGGTGAATTTTCAAAAATCCCTTATAGGTTACTTACATAAGTTATGTGAGGAACCACTGTAAAATTTAACACTCTCAAAGACATCGGATTCACACAAAGCTGCACTGCGGCCGACTTTTAAATGGCCGAAGCAAGCGTTTTTTTTTCAAGCACAAGCATCAAAAATGTCTAAATCGTCTGACTCATAGAATAGTTTAACAGCCTAGGTTTAAGATGTAAGTTGCCTTAAAAATTTCATCAGGGGTGTAGCTAACCCCGTATCAGCTGTATCAATGGTACTAGGCTCTTAAGCCACAGGAGAGCGAAGTGTGTACAAATTCGTTAATACTACTTACTACAACTTCAGATTATTCTAATGAATTACGTATGAAAATAGGAGGACATAGATAGTATTTAAAGATTCTACATCACACGCAGTAGAAAACGCATCATAGATAAAAGGTGCGAAGCGTCCAAAAATGTTTATATGGGGTCCGTTTATGTCTCGCTAAATGACTGAATTTCATCAAGTAATTTATTGCATATAGATTTATAGCATTAGACCACATTTACACCTTTTATATATATTATTATATATATTTTTATATCACCTGATGTTAAGTGATCACCGCCGTCTATAGACACTAGCAACAGCAGGGGAGTCGCAAGTGCGTTACCAGCCAGTGTTTTGGGGGAAAAGGGAAGAGGGAAGGGGAGAGGGATGGGAAGGTGGCCCACATCCTGGCACTCTCACTGAGCGAACGAAACACAACAATGCAAGCACTGTTACTTGACTTCGGTTTTCTGTGAGATGGTGGTACTACCTCGGGCGAGCCGACCCATTCAAACCGAAATCAATAATAACTTCAGGGTGACTCTACCACCTACAACACCTCGTGTCAAATGGTCTAAGATTGTATACACGCTAAGCCTAGAGGGTGCTGGTCCTCAAGTGCAATTGCCGAAACAGATTTTACATTTGAAATGGTAGTTAGCCAGGCGAGTTTGGAAAAAGGCCTGTTACTGATAACAGAGATGTAATTTTAAAAAACTTTGTCGATCTGTTTATTCCTGGTAATCTCTGAAACGGATGAACCAATTTAAACGGGGCTTTAACTGGCAGGATAGCAGAAATTACAGCAGGTGATATAGACTAATTTATTTTATACTAGGTCTTTCGCGCGACTTTGCCCTCTGTGCTATCTTGAAACGGTTGCACTGATTTTCACGGGACTTTCATTGGCAGATAGCGGCCCTTATAGAAAGTAATTAATTTAATTTTAATTTAGACTACCTGGTAACCGTGACTTCATCTCGAGTGCTATCTCTAAAACGGTTGGACCGATTTTCACGGTACTTTCACTGGCGGATAGCTGATTTTATAGAAAATAATTTAGGTTATTCTATTTTAGTCTAGCTGATGCCCGCAACTTCAACCGCATAAAATTTAGCAAGATTTCAACACATTATGAATTTTAATTAGATAAATAAGGATCAACTTAATGTTTACAATTGAACATTATAATTAATAGCAACTTTGAAGATAGAAGAGGAAGTTTTAATAAGATCTTAGACCATAAACGTAGCACGTTGAGTTCCATAATACAGTTTCTTGCGGAACAGACAAACGATTATTTTTTTGTATAGTCACAAAATCTTAATTATAAAGACAATATGGCCATCTTTATAATAATATTTTAGTCATCGTTTCATTAGTTCCTAATACAGTGTAAGTTAGCACTGAGATAGTTATATGGTGGGTTAAAGATCTAAATATGTTGTTGAAGGTAACTTCATTTGACACACTTAGTATTTATAAGTATAATAATGTATATGTTGCATGTTGCTGTGTTGTTTTTGAAATAGCATTTCTATAATAGTAAATGTTCTCACAATGTTACATTTCTTTAAAAAAAAATTATAAAACGCGTGCGGAGCCGCGATTAGAAACTAGTTTAAAGTATTTCGAATTTTTCCAATAATTTAAAATTTATCATTTAAAAAAATGATTTAAATTCTACGGGTACCAGGATGCCAGTAAGCCCGGAGAGGTCGCCGCATTATCAAATCGGGTATGGATTCCAGCTTATTACTATTTGCATGAGCGCGTACATGTACTTCGGGGTGGATAGTGTGGCACTCTCGTCGGTCATCATCGGCTGTGCTCAAATCGACATCGTTAAAGATAAGATCTTAAGAGTAAGTGATCACGTTACTTTTGTATGGCTCAAAACAGAACCTACGTCGATGCTCTGTAGAAAATATCACATAAATTGTCATTAAAAAAGTTATGAATATATATTTTATTCAATGGTTTCAAAGGTGAAGGTGTGATGGGCCGTAAAATAAATAGCGCTAAACAGTTCGACTAAAAAAGAACAAAATGGTACTGTAACTTTTCTCCAGTAGCAATTGTACCTAACATTGTATATAAGGCTTATACAGGCCGACTGGTTAGTCGCCAGCAATATTCTTACAGGATAATCCTTAGTCGATTTTCGGCCTAAATCACTTACAAAAATTGATACTTAATATTTGACCTAATTATCTAGAGAAAAACAAAACTGATATACACTCAACATCAGGTGATTTACGCAAAAACGAATTGGTGTAATAATAAGGAAAGTAATGAATTATATCGTGCTGCGCAGTCTCCCACACCTCGACCTCAATGATTAATCTTGAAAAGCGTCCTTTTAATGCTGTTCTTTGAACCTAGATGTAATGTTTTACGTTTAAAAGTATCGTTCCCATACTTTTAAGGGTTTTAGGGAAAAGTTTAACTAAGGTTTATCTTTATTGTTACTATGCTTACTATCGATCATAGTGCAGTCACTTTGCCGTGCTACATAAAAAAACGTGATAATAGCAGATTTTCAATTTAAACTAATTAGATGTATTAAATAAATAACACTATGACATACACACATTATGATATTGACATCCACACTATGTATCTCTCAATAAATACTACACGTATTGAATTCTAACATTAGCTTATCGATTATCGAAAATAAATCGAAACATTGTTATTCACTTTCAAATGGATATTTCCTGAACATCAACGAATACAGTTGAAGCCAATCAATAAACGTGGAAATCTTGCAACGAAGTCTTTATCGGATAATTATTGTATACTGGTTGACTGTATCAAACATCATCAGGCTATAGTGAGGTAAGTTTCAAGCAGTTATTTTATTGATTAATCTGTTGGTGTGTTGGTGAACATATTAATAATTAAAAATCATTTACAGTTCATACACATTGTAAAATGCAATCTTTCGTTGTAGTCCGGTGAAGCTGTTAAGACCTTGCTAGGTCAATAGCGTAGTCAGTTCCAGAAAAAAAAAATCTTTCTCTATCTAATCTGATCAGAAGAGTAGACCACAGAATATAGTCATGATTAAAAAAATAACGTGCGTATATCCATTATGTACGCACTGTTATAGGGATCTTAAAAAATCCCTTTTTAAAAAAAGATTTATTTAATTAATTATACATTTATTATTTAACTAGCTGACCCGTGCAACTTCGTCTGCACCAAATTGGTTATCACTGGTTTCAATTATATTTTTAAAAGCGATAAAATTGAATAAAACTGACACCCGATTGCAGCCACAACTACCGTTTCCAATTGTGAATCCTAACTATCCCCGGTCTCACTCAAACACATACCCAGATTATATGTGATTTTTTATGTAAAACATCTATAGGCGCACCCTAAACTTAAATCGGCCATGACGACGTTCGTGGTGATTACACACAAGCTTCGCACTATTAACGACCCTATCAGTAAAGCATAAGATTCAAATTATTTTTCTAAACTATTATAATAAAGAGGAATCGTAGTATTTTTGTATGTTAGTTACGAATAAACTCAAACTACTGGACGGATTTCGATAATTCGTTTACCATTAGAATGCTACATTATCCCTTAGTAACATACCGGATTAGGCCTCCCACGGCAGTGGCTGAAGCCTAGGTTCGATCCCTCGGTAGGGAGCCCTTGAGTGCGTTGCTTGCGCGATACGGTGACACACAAATATACATCACTGCTACAACACTACACGATCACCCCCACACACGTGCACGCTACACGCTTACACATGAAAGTGGAAGGGTTTACTTATTCCCCTTATCGAACTGAAAAACTCTCAATTTTCCAATAATATATATATGGAGGAGTTGTTGAGGCGTGTATGCTTGGTACACATATACGTTTCAACAACTCATCCATATATAAATAGTTAGCTAGGTTAGCTAAGATAGGTCGCGATTTTGTATGCAACAGGCAACAGCCAAGCCGAGGTGTGCCGTGCACCCTTGAGCTGGTTGCCAAAATAAAATCGGATCAGCGCTCTAAGCGCTCGCCTTAGTAGTCCGGTGAAGCTGTTAAGACCTTGCTGGGTCAATAGCGTAGACATTTCGAAAAAAACCCTTAGTAACATAGGCTATATTTATTTTTTAGAAAAAAATTGGGATTTCTACTAAAATTTCAATAATGTAATCAAAGGTATGAAAAAAATTTGGCATAAAATGTATTTCATCGCATGCGCCCCGATAACTATGAAAGATAGAACAAAAATATGTTCTACAATATTAAAGAACATATTATTATCTATAAAAAAATCTCGCGGCAGCATACATATGTCCACCTATTGTGATTATGTCACTATAACTACATTTTTGAAATAAATCTTAATAAAAACTATACCATGCGTAAAAGACTATGTTATTCATGTCTATATATTAATCCATATCCAAATAAATTATTTTTAAACTAAGACTGTTTTAGTACCTGTAGATAACTTTTTGAATTATTAAAATCGGCCATTACATTCAAAAGATATTGCAAGTTTTAAAATGTCAATCTAAACGAAATACGCGGGCACACAAAACGCAATCTTTGCACTATTAACGAAATACCTACTCAAAAACCCTTACAACCCTACTTGTATAATTGTAAGATTCAAATTGTTTCTATTTAATATTATGTAACGTCACAATAATGGCAGAGAGACGCGTGGATAGAAATGTTTTGTCGTCAACGTCTACCGGTTCATGTCCGATCTCACCAAAATTAAGCAATGTCGGGCGTGGTCAGTGCTTGGATGGGTGACCGACTGGAGATATTGCGTGATGTTAGCTTTTTACGGGTCAAATTAATCTTCAGTAATTTTTTTAATGTATAGGTATATGTATTTTTTATATTTTTAAATTAGGTGTAATATAATATTTTTATAATATTACGGAATTGGTTTTTTGAATTTTACTAATATACATATACACTGGCCAAAGTCTGACCTAGATAGATTTCAATGACATGTCTTTATTTTTAAAAGAGAGGAGGCTTATTTTCTGCATTAGGTCGAGAAGAGCTGCCAATGATGATGATGATGAAGATTATGGTTTTTTTGTGACGTTACATTTCCGAAGCTACAGGTTAATTAGACAATTGACTGTCACGGATTAAACTACGCATTTTTAACGCTATTTATAAATTATGAAACTCCGTTCGCAGTTGTGAATGTAACCAGTGTTTTAATTGAAAATATGTCGGACAGCGATAATTTCGGAACTGAAAGTATGCACCCTTATACAAAGAAAGTAAAATCACACTATGACATATATCTTGATAATGCTATATCTAATAATTTTATAACATACTTCAGTTATCATCGACCAATTTTCACAGTATTAACCAGCTATTCTAAATTTGAAACCCTTGCGTTTTATGGGACAAAAAGTATCCTGGATGTAGCCTTGTAATATCAGTTGTCACTGTGTTAATTTTTGCTTCTATATGGATAACATAGTCTACCTTGATTAAAATTTCCAAAAAATATTTAATGTACAGATTTCGACTTGTTACAATTTTAATAGTATAGATTAGTTATTAACAATTTTGTGGACGTTTTCGAAGCAGTTGAAATTTTTGAACAGAATTATTATGTAAGCGTAGCCTAGAAGTAAGGTTGGCGACTCTATACTATTCTCATGACCGACGGGGAGACGGTTCGAACCCCGTCATTTTTTTTTTGGTTATTTGTTTTTTTTTTATGTAGCCTATATAGCTTGAATTTTTAACTAATCTGTCTGCTGTAAATAGCACAAAGGAAAATTACCAAAATCCATTAAGAATCTCATGAACTACAAATTTTTTACTTTCGTCCGTTATTCTGGAGAACTCCTTGCGTTTTATGGGACAAAGAGTATGCTGGATGTAGTCTTCTAAAATTAGTTATTACTGTGTCAAATTTCGTTAAAATTGGTTCAGTACTTTCAGAGTAATTCGGGTTTATATTCTAGACTTTAATCCTTTATCCTGGAGAACCCTTGGCGTTTTATGAGACAAAAAGTATATTTGATGTAATCTCGTAATATTACCTATCACTATGTCAAGTTTCGTCAAGATTGGTTCAGTAGTTTCAGAGTGATGCGTGTGCATAGGGACAGACAGACAGACAGACAGACAGACAAAAATTGTAAAAAGATTATTTTTGGCTTCTATATCGATAACATAGCCTATCCTGATTAAAATTTTCAAAAAATATTTAATGTACAGATTTCGACTTGTTACAGTTTTATTATAGTATAGATAGAAGAAGAATTGTTCACATTATTAACACTGAATTATTAGGATTTTGAGTGTTATGGACTGAGACTAGGAGTGAACTAAGACTGACTGGATGGTAACGTGGAACGTGTGAGGACTCGAAAAGTGCTGACGCTAGGTACTGGATAGGAAAGGGTATAAGTTCTCTGGTGTTAGAGAAAGGTCGGCATATAAGGGTACATGGTTAGGGTATAACAGAGCGTAAAAAGTTATATGTACTTCTTTAGCATAAAAAAAGACATTAAATACAATTGATAACATATTAATTAACAAAATATAATCAACTTTAAAAGGCATTAATGATTTCCTATATGTCTGTACAGAATCATGTATGACACTAAAAACAACTAGAATGTAACTAAAAACATGTAGTATTTATTACATCATAAAGATAGTAGTGTTAGAGCCACGCTGAAGTTATTACTGGGTTTCAGCATGAATGGGTCGGCTCGTCCAGGGTAGCACCACCCTGTCACAGAAAACCGACGTGAAGTAACAGTGCTTGCATTATTGCGTTTCGTTCGGCCAGTGAGAGCGTTGGAGACCCATCTCCCCTCCCCTCTCCTCTCCCTTTCTCTCCATTCCCCCAAACAAAGGCTGGCAACGCACTTGCGACTCCTCTGGGGTTGCTAGTGTCTATGGACGGCGGTGATCGCTTAACAACAGGTGACACACATTTTCATTTGCCTCCTATATGATATAAAATAATAATAATAATTGATAATGTAAACTAACAAAAAGAATACATACCGACAGTCAACCGCAAATCTATAAACACATTTTAAAAGTTTATAATATAAAAAAAAAAACATTTTTATCATTAATACTCACAATAAATTATAATTCACCACTAATATATATCATTTAAAATCAGACATTTATATACAAGTGTATTTATATATGAATATACTTTTTATCTCCATTGGTATAAAATAGGTATTAGAGATTCATAGTTATCAGTTGTCACGAAAACTTGACTTTATCAAAAAACAAAAATAGCTCTGATGGAAAATCCGCTGCTTCGAAAATCTGAATCCCCAGTTCGAATCCGAGTGACAGCAAAAGAGATGTCTTTTTGTAGTCCGGTGAAGCGGTTAAGACCTTGCTAGGTCAATAGCGTAGTCAGTTCGAGAAAAAAAAAGACTTACCAACCGACGTCATCGTGTCGCTTCTAAGCGTTGGTGTGTGCGTGCATCCTATAAATTCGCTGTCATCAAATGCGCTGAGAAGTATAACTTCAAACATAATCATATAGCATTCGGTTCAGTTGTTTTTGTGTTAAACATAATTATTATAGATATAACTATGTTAAATACGGTTAATCATATATCTTTGGTAACATCCTACTACGCGTATGAACGTATTACGACTTTTACAAAAAACTGAACGTTGAACAATTGTTAAAAGAACTGTTTTAAGAACTCTTGTTCCGAGACAGACACCTTTGGAATTTAAACAGTTATACAGTCTCTAAAGCTTGTGTAAGTTTTTTTTTTTTTGAACTGACTACGCTATTGACCTATCAAGGTCTTAACAGCTTCACCGAACTACTGGTTGTGTAAGTTGACAGTTCCTATTTTATTGTTGTAATTTAATTGATTGAATGTTATTTAGAGTTGATTAATAACTTGAAACCCGTGTTTAGCTACAACCGCTTGGACACACTTTCCTATGAAAAAGTGCATTAGACATGTGTTAAAAAATGTCTGAATTGTTTAGTAAATTTGACATGTGTTCAACAATGTTTAAAAGAAACTCTTGTTAATCGCGTGTTTATTTTTTTCGTAATAACACTGTCGTTAGTTTATTCCGCCAATGTTGTTACGAATCGCAAATGGCTACGCTTATGTTTCAGATTTACTCGTCTAGTTGAGAATGCTTATCATACGTTCTTATTATTCCAACTGGTTGGAAGCGTTGGTATTATCTGTATGTCAGCTCTACGTATTTTGGTTGTAAGTTTTATTTGTGTTCTTTTAGTAGTACATTTTATTTGTGTTTCGTTTAGTTTTCGATTACAGTTTCTTTTTGAATCAATTATGACCCACATTTATGTGTAAAAAATTACATTATACATATAAGAGATAGTATGGAAAAAACATATAAACGCTCTCGTACCGGTACACTCGCTCAACATGCGCATCAACGAGGCCCTTAAACGATTTCCGCGGTACTGCTCATGGAATACTTTTTAAAACCTCTCGTCGAGGCGCATGATGCGTGAGTGTGCCGTTTTTGAGCGTTTGTAGGTGGTTTCCGTACTGGCTCTCATATTTATACTGTAACAAAATCCTCTCGCCTTTCTAAATCAAGGATTCACTATATATGGTAACCAATCTTCAAGATTATTACTACCTTTGTCGAGTAGGTGATAATACTACAAGTGTCTTATGATTATTTAAACGTTCTGACAAGATAGTGGTGCCCTAGCTAGAACTTTCCATGGCGTGGCGTTTTTGTTACATCTCAGAATTAATGCTCTATCGTATTATTTTCCATCTACTTGTGCATATTAACTGAACTGTTATATTACGTAGGATGTAATATAAAATAATAAAAAAGTCATTATTATATGAGAGACCAGGGCTGTCCAAACCATGGCCCGCGGCTAGAATTGTTGCGGTCCGCAGAATCTTTTTATCTTCTTTTTCCCGAAAGTGACGAATTTCGGGCTAATAATGGGCTCAATGATAGACAGTACCTATCATTGTAAAAGTGCATATTCAACAATGAAGCTAATAAAATCGAAATACAGGTCTTCCTTGACAGATACTTCACTTAGACATGAACTGCGTCTAGCTACTACTAATATTGAGGTTGATATTAAAAGAATTGTAAAAGACAAATTAATGAAAAAGCAGATAATAAAATAATTTTACTTATTATACCTGTATTTTTTTTTTGTTAAAGTATTTTGCGGTCCTCCAATGTACTCAGTCATTTTTGTTGGCCCTGAGTCCCATCTAGTTTGGACGGCCCTGTGATAGACTAAAATCCCATCAAAAACTCCCTCTTTAATTTTATACAACATTTTTCTATGATTTCTTAATATAAATATCATAATCCACCGGTATATACTTGATTACGATATTAGTTCAAAGAGTTTAAAGTAGATGACACAATTTGTATCAAAATTAAATCGCAACGAGGCAATACAACGAGGCTACATACTACAATTATTGTAAAAAATAATAATTTTAAAGAAAGTGTGCGCTTTGTTTTAATTTGGCAAGTGTTTGTAGAATACATATACAGAGTGGAATTTTTAATGCCACCTGGAGGGAAAGTGTTCTAACTAGTAGAGATAGCAAATTTTACTCCAAAGAAACATTTATTTTTGAAAAGATATAAAATTATATCCAAAGATTTTCGAAAATTTTCTAGGTTCACCCGGGAATCGAACTGACTAAAATCTGTATAAATTACACACTGTAATTTTATTGCATCGATCGTTAGAGTCAATCACAAGGATGAAATCTCTCTAACATACTTGGTAAATTTAATGAAAGGAAAACGATGAAATCTTCAATTATTTTAAGGATTTACAGAAAATGGTAAACTATTTGCTCAAAATGGGCTCAATTTTCTTGGTTACATTTTATTCTTTTAACAAATTAATTTCTAATAAGTAACCTTTCATAATGACAAAATTAAAAATGACAAATGTGCATGATAAAAAAAAATGTGTATTCACGTTCCTACCTACTAGGAGTCCAATTAGGCTCAATATGAACGAATTCCTAACTTTTTTTCGTTGTCCGCTTCACGTGAAATACCTCAGGTGTTATTTGTCATCTTGCTACCTAACAACTACACTAACATCTTAATACGTTTTTATAGGTAGATTGGCGCAGCGTGCAATTTTTCTCAATAGCAAGTTACCTGTCCGTGATGATCAGCCAGTTGTTCGTGAGCTGTTGGTGTGGTCACGAGCTCACAGCAACGGTAAGTGTCGATATTATTTACTGTCGAGACTAGCTTCTGTCCGCGATTTCGTTATAAAATACTTTACTCTAGGCGTGTTAGCGTAAGACGCAGCGAAAGGTCTCAGAAGAAAACTATTTTGAAACATTCTTCGTTAGTGCTTCGCTCCTATTGATCCTAGCGTGATGATATATAATTTCTTCTTTGATAAAGCTATCTAACACAGAAAATTCGGACCAATAGTTCTTGATTTTTTTCTCGAACTACGTTATTGACCCAACAAGGACTTAACAGCTTCACCGGACTACAAATAGTTCTTGAGATTAGCGCGTTCAACATATTAAACCAACAAACCCTCCTCCAGCTTTATAATATTAATACAGATTATACTACTCTTCTCTCGTTCTAACTCCAGTCGTAATTCAAATTACAATAACTTTTGATAAAGTGGACCGATCTTAATAAAAAAAAATTGTTAATTCTGAGGATCTGCTTTATGATTTTCTTGCTGATGTTTTATTGTGAACTCAGTACTTTAGAAATACGTGGTCATAGAAAAAGACAAACAGACAGACAGACATTTCTAAAAATGATTGAAATGTATTCTATTACTTATCTCTTTTTTATTGAAGCACGACAAAATGACTGCACTATACCTGATGGTAAGCATAGTACAATCCAAAAACAGTGGCGACCACCGAGAGACAGATCATCCATCGTCGGTCGCCGCTGTCATGCCGGTCATAATGACGAAAGTCACCTAGTACTGGATATGCACAGGCTGATCCCGAAACACGACGCGCAAAAGCGAGTCACTATGACGGGCTTTTTTGCCATGTACATGGTGGTTGCGACCCAGTCGGACTGTAAAACCCTACCACCCCGCTATCGCCATTGCCTCGTTCGTTGATCAGCAGGGTGCACCACGTGCAGGTGAGGTTGGCTTGGGTGTCTCTAGTCTTATGATGTTACTCGACACCCCTTACACCCCAACTAGTCACCTGCAACAATTTTTTTCACGAAAACCGAAAAAGTACAGACACATTAGATTTCCATTCTTATTATGATACCTATAGATAAAAATATTTTTTTCCAAAATGTATTATACCATAGCAATGTACTGGATTTAACAATATTTTATATTAAAAATAAACTACTATTAATTTCTATAAGGATGTTGGAACATTTCTGTGTTACCTGGATGGTTTCCAGTTTATCCATCTCTGTACTAAGAGAGTTACTATATATTAGTGTTTTTTTATGTTATTAAAATATCTAAAGTGATATTTCTCATTGGTGAACTGTAAAATGGGGATAAACACTGTCGCGTAGAGCGGATACAGTGATCCGCTTGCTTTTCGGTATTGAACGACAGTAAGATATACTCTCTTCTCGTTTTTTTTTTGAAGTTTGCACTTCTACTGCGTGTACTTCACACAACTTTTTTTTACAATAGAGTGAAGACTTGCATACAATCGTGTATGCCAGTCTCTGGTATGACCAGGATGTGAAATTCAAGAGAGATTTATGCTTCGCCATGATGCATATGAGCCGACCGATGGTATTGCGCGCCGGTCACTACATAACGCTGTCAAGGCAGACATTTGTTTCTGTAAGTATATGTCAAAATTATGTAAGTAATTCAATATATTATGGATAAAAAAAAAACAAAAGCACAAAAATTATTTACGTATCCGGTAACTTACGAAGATATAAACTTATAAGAATAAGATCATGTAAGAAAGTGTGAGACTCATAAGTATATAGGACACTTACTTAGGATGATTATCTATTCCAAGGTTTAGTATCTAGTCGATCTCTTGCCCCCAACAAATAATATATAATAATTAAGTTCAAACTAGGGGGCATCCGGTCAATAGTATAGTCACAGTACACAAAACAGTATAGTGTAACGTTACATATAGTAAATCAAAAATGTTATAACGAAACACGATGACTCAAATCCAAGTTGTGACATTAGGGAGGAGTAGGTTAATATTAATTATTATTATGTTGTTGGTGTGTGATTGGATTCTGTCCGAATGTATAACTTAATTGTTAAATAATTCAAATGTCTGTATTTCAAGTGAAATAATATATTTTTTTTATTTACAGATACTACGTATGTCGTACTCGTACTTTGCAGTACTCAATCAAACAAAAACCAAATAATCTGTTTATTACAATGTTATATTATAAAACACTAAATAGATATTAGAAAAGTAGTAAAGAGAAAACCATACCTTTGCGCAGCACTTTTATTCTTGTGAAAATTCTTTTGTTGCTTCATGAGGACTAGATGTCTTATCTGAACTCAATGTTGGTTTATTTTTCTTAATTTTTATTGTAATTTTTGTCATTAGTACATAACTTCTATTAATGCTTAACTTCTATAAAATGAAATTATATATATATATATATATATCGCGGGAACCACTATTGACCTGTGATACTGCGCTATTGACTCTATCGGGGATGGTACAAATGACCTCAAACACTATTGGTTGAAGTTATCAGCTGTTCATTATTTACGCCCGATATGAGACGCCATTGGTTGGAGGTATTGCCTATTTTACCTAATAGTAATATTCTTCTCATAAGCTATCCTTTACGATAAAATATTATATATGTAATAATACGTACAGTTCGCTACAAACTTACTAACCGCTTTCAATATAGATGCTCAGAACACAAATTTAGATATAAATACATATTATATTATATGTATGCATTAAGACAACTTGGGATAAACAAATGCCATTTTTTTCTTTTTTTTCGAACTAACTACGCTATTGACCTAGCAAGGTCTTAACAGCTTCACCGGACTACTAAGGCGAGCGCTTAAGGCACTCAGCCGATTTTATTTTGGCAACCAGCTCAAGAGTGCACGGCACACCTCAGCTTGGCTGTTGCCTGTTGCATGCAAAATCGCGACCTATCTTAGCTAAACTAGCTAACTATTCATATATGTATGAGTTGTGGAAACGTATATGTGTACCAAGCATACACGCCTCAATAACTCCTCCATATATTTATTATCGGAAAATTGAGAGTTTTTTTCAGTTCGATAAGGGAAAAATGTAAACCCTTCCACTTTCATGTGTAAGCGTGTAGGCGTGCACATGTGTGGGGGTGATCGTGTAGTGTTGTAGCAGTGATGTATATTTTGTGTCACCGTATCGCGCAAGCAACGCACTCAAGGGCTCCCTACCGAGGGATCAAACCTAGGCTGGAGCCGCTGCCGTGGGAGGCCTAATCGGGTTTGCGGGAGCGAAATTAATACCCAGAAGTCGAAGAGTATCGCAGCACTCTTTTCGGAGTAACATTGTTTTGTTTCAAGCTCTTGACTATATTATAACAAACTTATGGTTATATGAATACCGGCTACAGCGTTATGAATAACGACGAAAAAGATTGACGAGGATTGTAGTAAAAGGTAGCATACGCATTTTACTGCTACATGCAATTCTATTATGACTAAGATACGTTACCTATATGATGTTTTGACAAACAAATGGCACGATAACGCACACATACATTGTTGCTTAGATACGGACAGATTAACGGCACAGCCGTCAAAAATAAGCTACCTAGCCAAGTTTTAACAAAGCAGCGTGTCGACATGTTTTGTCGATATGTATTGTAGCCTATGTCTAACCTAAACGAAAAATGCTACGTAACATCTATACATATAATAAAAATAAATGACCGATTGGGTATAAAGGTATACACGCTTCTGATAACAAAAATGCAATTAAAAAAAAATTTGTCAGTCTGTCTGTCTGTCTGTTTGTTCCGGGTAATCTCTGAAACGGCTGGACGGATTTTGACAGGAATTTCATTGGCAGATAGATAAAATTACAGCGGGTGACATAGGCTACTAACTAAAAAATTTAAACGTTTTTTTTAATGTATTTTTTATTTGCATTAATCGAAGTAATCACACATGCAATCAAAGCATCTTTGCCAATGCAGTGGCAGTTTAACCTATTTTATCATAAAGAAATCAGCTGAACGGGAGGCAACAAATTCTTCAAAGGCATTTTGCACTTCCTCTCGGGTATTGAATTTTTTTCCCGCCAAGGGCTTATTCTAATTCTGGAAAAAATAGTAGTCTGTAGGCGCAAGGTCTGGTGAGTAGGGCGGATAACGGAGAACTTCCAACCCTAGTTGCAACTTGGAGACCGTCTACTGTGCAGTATGAGGTCGCGCGATGTCGTGCAGGAGCAGCGGAGACGAGCGATTGACCAATGCTGGTTGGAGATGTGTCAGCTTCTCCATCATTGTGTTCAGTTCTTCACAGTACAAATCTGCAGTAATGCTGACCCCGTTTGGTAAGAAGCTGTAATGAATCACACCGGCGCTAGACCACCAAACACTTTTTTAGGGGTATGTTTTCGTTTAGGGCATTGATTAGATGCTGAACCAGGATCCAACCAACTTGCTGAGCGCTTGAGGTTATCAAACAGAATTCATTTTTCATTGCAGGTAACAATGTGGTTCAAAATTCCTTCATTTGTGTGTCTGTTGAGCAGTGCAAGGCACATTACGACGTGTACTTCGCGCTGGCGATCATTGAGTTCGTGGGGCACCCATTTGTCAAGCTTTTTTTACCTTGCCAATTTGACGCAAATAGACCAATATTGTTTTGGCGCTAACGTCAACAGATGCTGCTAATTCAGCCGTAGATTGTGTATCATCAGCTTCCACAGTCGCCTTTAATTCGTCATTGTCGACCAAAGTGTTCGGACGACCGCGAGGTTCATTTTTCAGGTCAAAATTCCCAGAACGGAAGCGGGCAAACCAAAAACAAGTGGTGCGTTGATTTGTAGTGTTACCTCCGTAAACCTCGTTAACGTTGCGTGCCGCTTGTGCCGTGTTGCTGCCACGACGGTACTCATATTCCGTAATTACTCGAATTTTTAACGTATCTATGATGACAAAAAAGATTGAAATGCGATGAAAATGTAACACTAATCAATAAACAAATGACTACTTTTGGAAAAAGAATTCCATGTTTTTAAAATAAAATTAATTTGAAATTAGAATTCTTAGCCAAACAAAAATTATTTTGATTTGAAATGGCCAGTATTGCAGAACGGCAATTTCATGGGTTATTATATCTAATGTATACATTAAATGTTACTCTAAGTGCTGTGCGTGTCGTACTTAGAATTGTTTTTAAAGAGCATTTCTATAATTGTACGTAGTATCAAAACTGTATAGTTCTTTAATACAATAAAAAACGCGTGCGATCTGCCGGTACAACTAGTTAAATAATAAAAGCATAAATAAAATATATGGGGATATTATTGATAACTGTCGTTTGTTTGCGGCTGCGCTCGTGTTAATTTAGATTTGCCTAATACCTTAAGAAGTGTTCTTTTCTGTATGAAAAGTATCCTATAAAAGGATCCCAGAAAAGGATTTCTGTACCACTTACGCGTATGCAAAATTTCACGATGACTGGTTTCGGCGTGATAGGGTAACAAACAAACAAATTTGCTTTTGCATTTACAGTTGGGATTGTAATCGCGTCGCATTGAAAATTTATTTTACGAATTGTTAAGTTGTTACGATCCTAAATGACTTTGTTACTTGTTCGAAGAAAATTAAAAGTGGATTCGTTTTCAATTATACTCCGACAAACTATAGTTATCATATTGGAGCAAAATAGAATTTTAACAGGTATTTAATTGTTACCTATTATTTAATAAATATTTGGTTCTTAAAGTGGATTTTATTGTTAATGTTATTGTACAAGTTACAAGGAATTACTACCGTTTCATCGCAACATCGTCGCTGTTTCACGAACCCTTTAAATTCTTTGAGCTTTAGTAATAGCAGGAGAAATTGTAGCGTTTGTTAGGATTGCTATCCGTACTCACCATATAATAATCTATTTTGTATTCCTTAAGGCAATTACTACACTTTATATTTTACGAGAATAATAAAATGACAATGCTTTATTTTACATAGTTTCAAAGATTTAGTGCACACGTCGCTAGAGAGAGGGGAAATGAAGGTCATTCTGGTATCGAGTGACACTGAAAAAAATGAACATTTACACCAACCATCACTACGCTTTTGATGTGAACCATCTATAGACGGAGAGTAACCCTGATTGTAGGCGTGATAACGCAAAACACGAACATGGCACTATTAATGAAATACACAAAAACATTTGCAACCCTATCTTGTAGGCCCCTTGTTCTACTAGTGTGATGTGGCACTCGCCGATGACTTAGCGCCCTTTGATAAATGTCGCCAAACACACTGCGCCAACGCCATGTTGATTTCTTTTATTTTGTATTTAATAAAAATGTGTATTTATGTAATAAAATAAATAATCAGTCATTATTTTATGGAACTAAATTGTTATTTTTTAGCTTGTCATTATGCCATAACTGGTTCCTGCCGTAATCTGTTATTTTACGCATATAACTTATACAAAACAACATCGATGTTTCTCATCTGCCAGGCGTCCCTTTGAACTTGTTTTTAAGTATAGGAAAGTCCAAAAAAGATGTTCGTGCGCTTGTATGGCCTAGACATAATTCGTTTTATCGCTCTAATCACCTCAAAATAGATTCTGTAATACACCCCTGGGTGACATTATTATCTAGTAATACCTAGTAGTACCTGCCACTATTGTAAGTTACGCGAACGGTTTCATTTTACGTAAACCATTAAAAAACCACAGTTCATCGTATTTTAAAACAAGAGCTGGATTCTCTCCTGTCTCCATTAAAATCTCATATATATATTCCTATTAAAAGAAATATATATACACTACGTATTCAATTGTTCAATGGTGGCAAAGTACTCTCGATTTTTTAGTTTGCACTCAGTCAATGAATTTCAAATAAACTTTTATCAAGTTAATTTATTAATGTAAGGTAAAATTAATATAAAATTTGCTCCAAATATTACTGATTTTAGTATAGATACAATTCTCTTGTAATTTATTATTTAAAGTATTCGAAGTTTCCATATTCAGTACATACATTAAATGAGGACTACCTTTATAAAAAAAATTAATATTACAGGACTCGACAAAATATCCACAATAAATTTACAAAGTCAGGTTTATACATCATAATAAGAATGTAACCGTAACAATATTACTATTAGCACTGTATTTAGAGCTGTCATGTCTAAGTTAGAAACATCATTATAAATGGAGACGGCAAAATACAAGATGTCACAGAGTGAGCGTTAAGCGGTTAACTGATGAAGCTATATTTAATTTAAATACACATTTTCAGTAATTTGTAGCGTATGCCTAACCTTTATTATTAATATTGTACGATAATATACATATCTATTTTCGTCTACAAACTTGATAGTTAAGTAACATACAAGTTAATTTGTAAAGTAGTTTAGAAGCACAGTTATATTGTACCTAATATTCATGACCGAATTACTATAATTAGCATTAAAAATAATAGAGCGAGTAAATGGAACAGGGTACACTAACTTTGGTTTGCTATTCGCTCTTTATAAAAACATTTGTTGATAATTAAATATATGTCAAAAATAGTGATATATAAAACCTATATCAATAATTTAACATTTTTTTAAGTCAATAACAAAAGAGTATTTGTTTATATTAAACGCAAGATTTATTCAGTTGCAAATTGGTTAGTAAGAAAATATGTTTATCCCTTTCCTTCTTTTTGACAATCCTATAATGAAGACAAATGTAACGATAAATCATATATTATAATCTATCAAAACGAAGCTACTTTTTATTATTATAATTGAATTACAGAGGGTGCCAGAGAAAAAAATATATAATATATACACACTACAAAAACATTACTCTCCTTGAAATATTTAGCTACGGATTGAATTATACCGTGATAATTGTCCGTTGGCATTGTACTTGGTTCTTATGTAGCCCTTTCTGAGGAGTTCCCTCTAGTGGGTTAATATAAAAAAAAATGCCAAACAAATAAACAAAAAATTAAACAAATATCTCAACTTTTATAGTTTTCGATAGGACTACAAAATATAGACAAAGTGACTTTATAATTGATACTTTAGGAAATATGAAGACTGCTTCGTTACAGTACAATTAAAAAGCTATTTCGCAAACATACAATTAATACTTCTAACAGAGTGGAGTAAGGAAACTTATGTCATACTGGCTTCATATCATATTTAGGCATTACCACAAGGATGTCGAAAAATACTAGGCTTTTTTTGAATAATTCGGAGAAAATATTTAAACTGTTCGGCATGTGGTTACCTACTGCAAATGACGCGGTTATATTTAAAATTTACATGATAGTTGTTATGATTACTCAGTATTCATTTGTACTGTTTGAAATTATCTATGTGATCGACGTATGGGGCGATATCGACGCCGTCTCTGAGGCTTCATATCTCTTATTCACTCAAGCTTCGGTGTGTTATAAAACCACGGTTTTCTTGATAAACAAAGGGAAGCTAGCATCATTGTTACAGTTTATGGATAGTGAAATATTTTCACCTCAAAACAGCGATCAGGAAAGGTTTGAATCTGAACGTGCTATGATTTGTAATTTATTTCATCGTTGTATTCGTTGTATTCTTGGATTATAATTTAATTTAGAGTTGAACATAATAAAATAAAAAAAAACGATTAAATAGATTTCATTATTAATTTTATAACTAAAAGAAAAACTGTTAAACATTAATTTTATCTATAGATTATCATAATCTCTGGGTGTATTACAGACCCAGTATAATATAATTATTTCCGTCGTTACTGGACTAAAATGTTAATATAATGAACTGATTAAAAAGATCACACTTTTTGTTTTTGAACTTCACCGGACTACGATAAGATCACTCCGTGTATGCTAATTAAAGAGAAACATTCGCTAATTCATTCTGTTATTTAAAAAAATGTGTGTTTGATTGAGTCATGATTTTTTAACTTAGAAGCAAATGAAATGATTCTCATTTTGTCCTCGTTGGTTTTTATTTTTTTACATATATAGTGCATTCCTATTCCTGTCTTCTTATCTTTATATCTATCTATTTATCGATCTAATACCTTTAAACGAGCAATTCTTGTATATTTTTATATATTCAGGATCTCGAAAACAGCGTCATCTATATCCGTGAAACTTAGTATGTAGGTAGTTTTCGGGACGATAAAACGATATAGCTAGATTTTATTCATAGAAACATTTTTTAACTGCGTTTTCAGGCAATGAAAAAATATAGCCAGAATATAAAGATAAATTTCGCCGGCGCTGTCAAAACAAAAATATCTCCGATGGAAATAGGTTGCTTCAAAAATCTGTGTAACCCAGTTCGTATCCGAGTGACAGCAGAAGAGATATATTTTTTTAATATACATATATATATATTATTGTTTTATAAAAAAAATAAAGTAAGGCAAACCTAACAGTTTATTTTAATTTAAATAAAAAATTTAAAGAACTGAGCTAGGCTAAGTTGCCTAGGTACTTATTATAAAAAGTAACTTATTTATTACAGCGAACGCTGTGCGTAAGTATAATTAGTAGCATGAAGATTTTTATACCTATCCTACACTTTAATACACTGTATTAATGTTGTTAATCCACTTTAAATAAATAAAACAATCCAATCGGAGTCGGTAAAATTAACCAGTATAATTTTGTGTTGCTATTATCTTAGCCTATTACTCAACACCTTCTTCCCTTTACCGTATCTGATCTTGTAGAAATCTATATTTGTAAATATGAAGTAACTATAGAATTATGAAACCGCCTACTCTCGTGTTCGTTACTCTATGAAAGTAACATATAATTTCAATTGTTTTTTTTTTGTTGGACACCACGTTTAAGTTTTCGTAAAAGCATAAAAAATAACAACATAAATGGAGAAATATTTTATTAAAGTTTGTAATTTCCTCATACCAAAAAAGGGAATAAAAACGTTTAATTAAATTAATAATATTATGATAACCACAATTGTATTTTCTATTTTGTCTAAGCATTTTACGACAGCAGTCTAGAATAATAAAGCGTCTATGTATGTTCTTCCTTGGGAGTGCCATCACGACGTGTACTCTTTGGGCGATGATACCGCTTTTTGACGACTTCAGCCACAAATCTTTCCCATTTAGGATCTGGTAAATATTATATTTATTTGTATTTCATGTGGCATTGTGTATTTTGGGGTGTAAGGGGTGTGGAGAAACATCTTAGACTTGAGACACCCAAGCCAACCTCACCTGCACGTGGTGCACCCTGCTGATCAACGAACGAGGCAATGGCGTTAGCGGGGTGGGAGGGTTATACAGCCCGACTGGGTCGCAACCACCATGTACATGGCGAAAAAGCCCGTCATAGTGACTCGCTTTTGCACGTCGCGTTTCGGGATCAACCTGTGCATATCCAGTACCGGGTGACTTTCGTCATTATAGCCGGCATGACAGCGGCGACCGACGATGGATGATCTGTCTCGCGGTGGTCGCCACTGTTCTTGGATTGTACTATGCTTACCATCAGGCATAGTGCAGTCACTTTGTCGTGCTTCAATAAAAAAAAATAAACGATGGTTTAAGTTACATTAACGCAATCTTCTATTGAACTTGTATATTACAGGATGCCTATAAGTCCAGAACAATCTCCTGGCTACGAATTGGGTTACTTATATCAAATGGTGAGCATATACATAAGTGCTTTGCTATTCATAGGTGTCGACAGTGTTGCACTTTGTATGATTATGTTCGGATGTGCGCAACTTGAAATTGTCATGGAGAAAGTGAAGACGGTAAATACAAGCCTTTATGTCTAAAAAAAAATGTGGTGTCGTGGGACACCAGGTAGGAACGAAGTTCCTTCGGCTAATGTAGAATCGATACAATTTGCAAAAAAAATCGTGCTCAATTTTATGTAGGTTTTCTTGATTTTTCTCTTAAATTTTGCTGATTCGTTTTTATTTAAGTACAGGAAAGTATTTAGGAAATTCAGTATTTTAGGAAATAATAAATTATGTAAAATAAAAAAAATCGTAATTCAAATTATCAATTAAAATAACAAAATATGTCTGTTTTTATTTGACAACATAAAATTACATAGAAATAGAAATAATTACAAAAAAGGAGAAAGTGAAAGGTATTATACACTACTCGCTTGTGTATACGACTGTCGCGCCTGCGCACGTCTCATTTAACGGTTTTATTCCACGCACTTTTTGTTACGGTTTTACTATAACATTTTTTTCAGTTCGGTCGCGCAGCAAAATCGCTATCTCTTCCAAGCCTGCAGTAAGGAACTTCGTTCCAATTATTACCTGTGCAATATTTTAAACAAACCTATTTCATATAAGTATATTTTTAATCTGTTATACTCAATACACTTCGTTACTAAGTCCTGGTGATGGAATGCATAAGATTAATTGATGCGGAGTTTTTGGCAGGATTTTAGTCTGTCATGTAGTGGATTTTATATTTTATTCATAATCTTGTGTTATTTGACTATATATTGTGTAAATTTGGTGGTGTTTTACGTAATATAGTTAGTTTATTATGCATAAGTGAAGTGAATGGAAAATAATAACACGGAGCATGAAATTCTGAGATGCCACAAAAACTCCCTGGAAGGTTCTAGCAAGGGATCCACCATCTTGTTAGAATATGGTTTCACACCATGCTTAATATTGGAATGATCACACGAAGTTTGTGATATTATTGACTACGTGACAATGGCAGTAATAATCGGAAAGATTGATTGCCAAAAATTAAGTTAAAAAAAAAAGATTAATTGAATTTAGACTCTGCAACAGTTACTTATGATTTCTTGTTTTTTTTTTAAATTTTGATTAGTATTTAATTTTTAGGTTAAAAATGTGCCTTTGTCACTAAAACCGGAAGAAATTGAAATGAGACAAAATAACTATAATAAGCGCTTTATCGAATGCATTCGACAACATCAGAACATTGTGAGGTTAGTTTTGTAACAGATCTAAGAGAATTATTATAACATTACATTTTATATACATTCCTACGAGTTGTACTTTTATTTCTTGACATAAGAATTTTCTAATAAACCTAAAAGAGACATGTAACGTAATGCAGTTTTCTTTACGAACAGATTCATTGAGACAGTGGAAGACACATACCATGCAAATATATTTTTCCAACTGAGCGGTACCGTCGCTATAATTTGCAATATTTTAATTAGAATTGCAATAGTGAGTATTATATTTGTGAGTTTTGATATGTTTTTTTTTTCTTTCTAGTATAAAAATAAATCTCAAATGATATCAATGACTTGAGTGTCTAGAGATTTTTCACTTGTTACCTGCCCCGGCTTTGTACGAGCGTACAAACAAAAAAACCGAGAACTTTATAATGAAACAAAATCAGTCTGTCAAGATTTTTCAAGACATCTTAATAATGCCTTCTTCCTTACTCGGTTTTCATATGGAAATTATTTGAATCACATTTTTCATTTTTTTGTAAGATTTTTTTACATTTTCTTTCATAAAGACCTTGTATACCAGAGTATAGCAGCTGTTGAAAAAAGAGTTGTTGAGGTATGTATGCTTGGTACACATATGCTCCAACAACTCATATATATATATGAATAGTTAGCTTAGTTCAGCTCAGATAGATCGCGAATTGCACGTATCAGGCAACAGCCCAAGTCGGGGTGTGCCGTGCATCTTTGAGATAGTTGCCCAAATAGAATCGGCTGAGTGCCGCAAGCACTCGCCTTAGTAGTCCAGTGTAGCTGTTAAGACCTTGCTAGATCAATAGCGTAGTCAGTTCGAAAAAAAAAGTATAGCAGCTCTCTTTAGATCGGCGCTACACACATTCGGCAATCGATTTGTGTTGGTATCGATTGATTTTAATAAATTTTATTTTAACTAACCCCTACCAGGTGAATCACAATAGTGTGCAGTTCTTCTCAATGTTGAACTACATGGTTACGATGTTGTCACAACTGTTCCTCTACTGTTGGTGCGGCAACGAACTTACAACAAGAGTAATTTGTATACCATTTTTACTAGTATAATTTCCATCTGCTTTCTTATTCTGATTCATTAATTTTTTTGATGTGAAACATCTATAGGCGTGGGCAAAACCTAATTGTTGGCGCAATGAGTGTGTGAGACGTGGCGACGCGATGCCATGCGCAAGCGACTGTGCGCGATTTCTCTTGCTGCACTGAGCTCGCATACCTATAGTATAATTAGAGATTCGTTCGATTCGAACAATTTCGATGTTTCACATCTCCCAGATGTACCGTGACGGCTCAATTTTTTCATATTCTAAAAATTGTATAATTTAGAAATAAGTGTTGTATTCGGTGTTATCCCTGTTATTTATGTTTTAGCTTCACTACTTAATAATAGCGGAATACATTTATTTATGACAAGCTTATGCCCGCTACTTCGTGCGCGTAGAATAATTACTTTGGGCTAAAACGCAGCGGAAGCTATCAAAAGGAAAAAAAAAACTTGATTCTGTAACATTTTTTATCGTTGCTCCGCTCCTATTGCTTTTAGCGTGATGATATGTAACTTATAACCTTCCTCGATAAATGAGCTATGTAACACCGAAACAATATTTCAAATTAGACCAGTAGTTCCTTACATTAACGCGTTCAACCAAACAAACAAGCCTTCCAGCTTTATATTAGTATGGATGGGGCTTACAAAAAGTATGATATATGTAGTTTCTCTATTTAACCAAAGATTAATGTCAGAAAAATATATAGCTCATCCAAAATATCGCTCGATGATAATGGAAGCATTGTTACAATTAATTATTCAGAAAAAATAATTTCCAGAGCGAAGAACTCCGGGAGCAACTGTACCAATGCCCATGGTATGACCAGAATGTAAAGTTTAAGCGAGCGCTATTCATTTCAATGGAGCGTATGAAAAACTCACTTATATTTAAAGCTGGCCATTATATACCTTTGTCCCGACCCACATTTGTTACGGTAAGTGACGAGTTACTTCATAGTACACGCTTTCTATTTAAATTTCACAGCGCTGATTTTCGACAATATAAACATTTTTGATTGATATTTGTTTTGATATTGTTTCCGAACTAATCGTAATATTAAGGCAAAATGTAAAAAGTTTATCTCAATTGGTTTCTTTATTTCCTTGATGGCTATGAAGAACATAAAAACATCAGAATGCAACAAAAGCAAAGCTTCTGACGTTCTGCATATATAATGCAGATATTCTATTACACCAGGTGAAAGTTTAAGTTTTCGTAGTACCTATTCAAGGATATGATACTTCATGATCACATCTAAAGTGGAATCAATGACCAACCAACAAAGGATAATTTTTCTAAGTATACACAGAAAGAAGATTCCATTGTCCGTATTTTTATCAACTGTCATTAACTCCAGGTCGTTGCTCGTAAATTTTGCCACCGGTCATTAAATTTAATCCATACTTTTGAAAGTCTTAGAACTAAGTTTAACGAAGGTTCTCTTTGTTGTTTATTGATATTTGTTTTGATATTATTTAATGTGACCATGTCCTTCAATAAATACGAGTGTTCAAACTTTCACTTGGTATAAGCACTTGCTCGTAAAAACAGATGGCGTCGCGTCGGTGACAAACGCAAGCGATATTTTCCTTTAATCATTTACATTTGATTTTTTTCAGATATTAAGATGTTCGTACTCGTACTACGCTGTATTAAATCGTGCGAAATAAAACAATATCACGAATTAATCGTTTATTTTGTAAACCGTGTATCACATATGCGTAGTGTACATTCACGATATTTTAGGCAAAAGTGTGCTTAGTCTATTATTATAATTATGGAAAAATACATTTCATTATTGCTCCCACAGATAACACACTATAGATTTTTAAAAACATTTAATTACCCGATGCGACAAACATGAAAATAAATAATCTAAAATACAGTATATTTGAAGTAATGAGAGCACAGATAAGAGAAGAATCTGTGTGACATGGGTTGTGTAGCTGTAGTCGCATAAGCTGTCACTTTAAAGTAGTTTAGTAAAAACAAGATGATTTTATTAAGGTAATAAAATGTTAATTAAAAATCTATCGCATGTATGAATTAGTGTTGGGAGTTTTTTTTATTATCACGTGTTGTAACACACAACATCTTAACTAGCAAACACTTAATCCGAGTTCATAAATTCGTGCGATTTAACAAACAAAAAAATATAACAGCGTAAAAGCGAAACGTGTCAAAAACAATTATTAATTACAACCTTTTAGTTTTAGAATTTTTATTCGATTTATACAAAAAAACTTATATTCGAGACCTTCTTATAGCAACGTAGTTGTATCACAAAATACAGGCAATATGCTCTTTAATTGACAAGTAAAACTTTTCACACACTGTCAAATTATATTTAATTAGATTAAGTTACTGTATATCCCGTCTGGATTAATAAAATTGAGATGTATTGTTACTGGATTTTATTTTTTATTCCTAGTCTAGCCATTATATAAAAGCGTAATAATATCCAACCTAAATCCTTCTTTTGTTGGGTTCAGTGCTATATCAGACTGAAAACTATAATCAAAACTCCGGAAACTACATACCTTTTGGAAACGACTTGAACGCCATCAATTGTAAGTCTATGGATTCGAAAAAAAAAGTAAGTTTATGTTTATAAATTTTTAAGGCAAAATAATCAAGTTTTATACTTAATAAAGTTGTTGTAAATGATGATTAGTAGTTATTAATTTTCTGATTGTTATTTATACGTATCTGCAGACCTAAAAACACCTATATTTTTTATTTTTACAAAGAAGCCCCTTCGTTGCTTAAAATAAGTAGGCTTCACGTTACAATCTTATACAAAAATGGCATTCAAATATGTATAAGATTGTATTTATATAGCACAATGAAGCGATGTATACATACACAATTCAACTTTTAATTAAAAGTCTTATTGCTTGAAATAGTTCGTCGAAAATATTTTTGAATAAAAATTATCTTGTAACAATCAGTCGTGTCACTTATTTGTTACGAAGCTCCTAAAAACTATGTTAATTCAATTTTGAGGTTATTTATTACACTGACAATCGAGACTGTACAAAAAGCACTTAATAAATAGAATAAAATAATATATACATGAATGAAAAATAAATACGGTATATAATATTAGAATAATCGATTTATTTTACAATCCAGTTAGTTTTTTGAGCAAAATTAATGAAAAATCAATAATAGTACATAAAACTTATACTAAATAGTTCAGTCTTTGTTAAGAAAAACTGGTATAAAATAGATTAAAATAATTGAGCTTAATTTGAAATAAAATATTTCGAATGAACAGAAACTTTTTAGATTTTATTAATAAATGAAATTGGCTTTGAAATTATTTTTAAATTATGTTTATACATATATCATATTCTTTAATAAATTAAATTATAATTCAATTCAATATGTTATTTTCAAATAAAAATTACACATTGTATGCAATAAAAAGATAAAATTCTATTTACAATTTAACTAATACGTAAGTCTTATATCTGGAAGAAAAACAATGAAGCGTTCTTAACAAGAAACATTATGTTCACGTCTTTACATTGCGATGACACTACACGCAGTGTGGCCATTGAACAATTAATAAAATAACTTCCTATATAGTTCATCACTTATGGGGCGCGTTCCAGTAGAAGCTCACAACGCTCACAACGCCCTTTTCGCCGTTCCACTAGACAACCGCGAGCGTTGCGGTTGTGCCGAAAACTTCATAACATACGCTCACGCGAACCTCACGACGCCCCATGTCTATACGTGGGTCGACGTGAGCGTTGACAAAATTGGCGGGATTCTCAATAAAGATGGCGACCGTGAAAATATCATTACTTGATACGGTATAGGATATTTTATTAAATAACATATTGTATTGAAATATGAAATTAAATATGTTAATAAAGTTTTGATAATTTTACTTCTTTTGATAAATGTTGTGAATTCTAAAATTCAATGTAGAAATTAATTTATAATCATTTCATGGTAATTTCATATTTTTCATTCAACCAAAGAGGTCATTTTTATGGTTTTATGATAATTAAAATAAAAAAAAATTGAATTATGCATTGTTTCTTTAATATACTTAAATGAATTTAATAATTATATGAATTTACTGTTAAGACTTACAAACTGTAACTTAACCTCTCAAAGCTTTTGCTTTATTTTTTCTAGTTCGCCATTTTTATTATTTATCTGAACGCTCAAAACGCCCACAAATGCGTTCCACTAGCGCTTACGATCGTAACGCTCGCGAGCTAGTGGAACGGGAAAACTCGCGGTCGTAAGGGTGAGCGTTGTGAGCTTCTACTGGAACGCAGTCATGGTTGACCTTTGAGTCAATTGACGTTAATGACACAAAATAATACTTGGCAGTTATTAAAAGTTTGTAGAAGTTTGTAGAATTTTGTAGAATTTTGTGTCATAGACACTCTATCTCGATGGCTACGGTTAACGGCAGTTGACCTACGAATCAACTGACGTTAATGACACGAAAGAAGACTTGGCAGTTAATAACTGTCAAACAATCAATGACGGTTGACTTCAGAGTTAGCTGACATTGACAGTAAATGTCTAATGAATCGATTAACAATAGTTGACCTCTGGTCATTAGAGATTAAGAATACTGTACATTTATTAACATAAAATACTCATGAGTTCATTAATTACAGTTGACCTTAGTGTTATCTTTCAGTAATTATATTATTAAATAAGACCATAATAATAGCGTATTGTCGGTGTAACGTACAACCATGTTTATATCAATGCAATAATGTATAATCCAAATTTTATTCTTACATTACCTTGTAAGGATCGTATGTAATTAATTAGCGTTTAGAAATGAAGGCATCTGGGTTCTTATTATTCATATCACAGCGATGCATATATTAAACCGAAGCGATGTAGGATAAAAAACTTACGTATTTTGTAAAATCTTTAATGAATGATTCTAGTATTGGTTTCGGCATGTATGGGTCGGCTCGCTCCGAGGTAGTACCATCCTCTCACAGAAAATCGACGTGAAGTAACAGTGCTTGCATTGTTGCGTTTCGTTCGGTCAGTGAGAGTGCCAGAGACCCGCGTCCCCATTCCTCTCCTCCCCTTTAAACCCCTTTCCCCAAACACAGGCTGGCAACGCACTTGCAACTGCCCTGGCAAAATCAGATGACCCGCCTGTTCGTATGACTCTTATGACATATAAAAAACCGAATACTTTTCAGTATATCTTGTTTAATATAAACTTTCATGATATTTAGATAAAGAAAGACCTCCTTGAAGGATTATCAGTAAAATATTATGAATCTTTTGAAGTAAATAAACTAATTCAAGGAGCCATTTAAACAAAAAACAATTAAAACTTGTTTTCTTCTTAAAATATACCCTATCACTGAACTATAACATATGTAATAAGACTGACTAGTTTGCTAAGGGATCGTATCATTAGATTAGATTTCTTGCTGTATATTACTAGAAACAAAAAAGGTTGTCTTCAGTTGATACGTGTTATTTAGCGAAAGTAAGTATTCAGAATTAAATATTAAATTCTGTGATATCGTCTTAATTTCGAGAATATTCCAAAATTTACGCGCATGAGCAGAGACAACACATATATTTTCCTAAAAAATGTCATATGTATCCATCAGTATTATATATAAGCAAATATAGGCATTAAATATTCTTGCATTTTAAAGCGAGTTTAGTTAGTTAAAATGTTCTATGGATAAGCTAAGGTTTATACAGAATAGGCGTGTTCATTTAATTTATGAGAGTGATAATGTTATCATGTAATTAATTTGAAATATACATGACAAATATATGCAGCATTTTTTTAAATATTTCCACAGCTATAGTTGTTTGTAGTAGGACGATGCGTTAGGGGCTACTGCATTTGAAATATTGGAAACTAGAATGTTGGAATGATTAAGGAATATATCTATTAATCGGAATGCTAAAAGTCCATGTCGGAATTAATCAAAACATGTATTCATATCAATTTTCTTTGTAGTATAGTTTCATTATGGCAACGTAACGATAAGAACATTCGAATCGACAATAGAAATAAAAATGGCGTCGCTAAAGACTGCTAAATATCAGTTTAAAGAATGCCAACTTTAGGTTATATATCAACCATAATGTAAACTAAATGCACTCTTCTCTTTAGGCTTACTCATAGGATATATATGGTATTACGTATACAGAAGCAGTGCTTTCGTTCTCAATTAAAACTTGGTTATAACTGATACATAACCTAAGTTGTTAATGTTCTTAGTTGGTCATTTCTGCTCAGATACGAACATAAAAAAAAACTAATTTAGGCGGCAGATAAGAGTTCCATTACAAATTCAATGATATTCCTTTCCTTTATTTATCATAAATATTAATATATAAATGGAACAACTAACCAGCTAAGGGGTCACACATAAATAATTTCAAAAACAAACCCAAAAGACAAATCAAAGTGAACGATACGATATGAAATTTAAAACATTATTATAAAAAATCCATAAATGACATTCGTCAAAAACAATAATCAAATAATCACAACTTTATTATTATTTCATCATATTATTCTTATTTGCATACATGCCTTGATCCATTTAATTGTTTAATATTAGTAAAAGCTCGCTAAACACTCACTGAATTGTGCTATTAATATAAGCTTGTTCAAAACGCTTGCACAAAGTATAGTCCGCACCAAAGATTTTAACCGCTCTGAATATAGTATTTACGCAGAATACAGATTTAGATATAAATACGTATTTATAACATCGAAACAACTAAAAGATAAATAAATGCCAATTTTAGATTCCTATGATAATATTTTCACTTAGCTATTTAACTCTTTGACTATATTACACCCACGCTCGAAGTTACGCCTGCATTTAAAGCGGCCAAAAAGATTGGCGAGGATTGTACGCGCATACGCATCAGATTAATAAAACGACACATAAAGAAAATTATAAGCTTCTAAAGTTCTAAATAAAAGAAATGTTAAAAGTTTAAATGTATAGCGAGCTCTGGTAACATTATTTGTGTTACAATTACTACTGAATCAGCCATAAAATAATTATATATTCATACTATTTCTATGAACTGGTAACACTATGCAATAATGGCGTATTTATATAGCTAAATTAACGAGAGAAAAAATATAAACACACGTGATTCCGTCAAACCTTGTAATCTATCTGTATAGATGATAAAATATATAGATTTCAACTGATTACTCGGGAATCTTTGTATATTCACTAGAATAGTAAATAGCTAATCGTGTAACTAATTATTTCAGTTTCATATATATTTACTACCGTTATTTACTACTTTATAAATCTACCAAAAGTTTAATGATCTTTTGTAAAGAACCCGTCTGTTTATATTACATCGGACGCTAAACAAAAATGAACAACTATGACGTCATTTATCTAGAACATTCTACGCTGTTTATTCTATAAATATTATCTTCGAGCACGTCGTAACGAAACACTTAAAATTTATATAAATTTAAGCTACATATATGTAAAAATATTTACTATTTCATCACACTAACCTATATGTCGCTGTTTTCGTACAAAATCCGTATATCTAATGTTCATGGGTCATGTTTTGTATGTTGATTTGTTTTTTTTTTTTACGAGAATAGCATGAAAAGATATATATAACTATATACATATAGTTAGGAGGATAACTCAGAATTTACAACTGTAAGCATACTTGTATAATTCAATTAGGCTGCACTGAAAATGTATTTCACACGGTACACCTTATTTGTAAATCAAATAATAATGTTTACATTAAATATTCCATGACGATAGCTAATTTCTGTGAAATAGTAGCATAAATAATAACGTCAAGAGATTTTGAAATGAATGCGTTGTGTGTGTAATTTTTAAATTAATTTCAGTATATTTGCATTCATTTTATGCGTTTGTTATATATAACCCCAAGTATGATCAGTTTCTAAAAAAAGAGTAGTCGCATAAATCTTTGCCGCATAAATCTTCATGGAACCATCGAGACTTTTGTTCAGAATTACTGATAAAATCAAGCCAAAGACGATTAAAGTATAAAAATAACGATTTAAATAAATTTAGGATAATCAAAGGTAAGTATTACTCTGAATAGATTTTGTTTACTTTCTATAAAGTTTATCGTTCCAACCCAATCTCAACAGATGTTATGAAGATGTTATCTAAGGTGGTGAACATACTAAATTTAGAAAAGGACTAGTTCTCAGTGCAGTTACCGGGACATACCTATAGCTGCTTGGTTGGAGATATTTAACCTGAATGAGTAGCTAGATAGTAGAGTATTTCACGTGAAACGAAAACACAACACACAAAAAAGATAAATTCTGAACTGTGTTCATATAAAGTATAAATAGGCTTTAGCTTAGGATTTATGCTTGAAATTATGCTTGAATGCTTGTTATATTAATATAGTACACATCTGTATGCTGTAAGCTATTAAATAAGAAATAGTGTAAAAGGAAAACTGAAAATGAACATAAGATCGTTTCACATAATTTCCTAAGCCAATTTATACCAAAGAAATCGCTATTATAAATAACAAAGTTTAATCGAGACATTAAATGGAAAATAAAATAGGAATATATACTAATCTCAATGCATCCCAAAAGCCCAGGAATTTATTGAAAATGTTTAATCTAGATACTAATTGGAAAATAAAATAATAATTATCTATCAAACTCGATATTTAAAAAAGCCGAGGATACACTGAAAATGTTTAATCGAGACATTAAATTGAAAATAAAATAAGAGTTATCTATTACTCTCGATAATTCCAAAAAGTCCAGGAATTTATTGAAAATGTCTAATCGAGATATTAAATGGAAAACAAAATAAGAATATCGATTACTCTCAATAGTTCCAAAAACCCAGGAATTCATTGAAAATGGCACATTCTAGTCTAAATATTTAACTGCGTACTGCTATTTAGATGATCTTTATCGAACACTAAATCCAAGAGATATATATTTTTTATCATATAACAACACATAATTTCTGAAAATATATGTCATTTGTTACGCTCAAATATGTTCACTTTAAAAATATTATTTTGAGCAAATCATTTTGTGATTCTCAACTAAGTGTTGAAACTAACTCGTAGTCTAGACCATCGACTATGGGCTCGTGCTAATTAAAATACCTAGAATCATAATTTGAGACACTAAATCCAGTTTAACCAACACTAAGCTAATTCATTGAACCTTTAATCTAATTTTAAATCTGATGTATTTATTTGCTACATCCGTTTCTAGAACGTTCGTACGGTAAGCTTTGTTATCAAATACTTTCAGGTCTATTGTTAGTACGTCATATATTAACGGTATCTTAATATCAAAATATACATGTGTTTCATAAGATATGCAGCATATTATTTCATTCAGCGCTACTTATAAAATAACGCATTTAATCCGTTAAGGCAAGAAATATAAATTAAAACATAATTAAATATAATCAACATAATTATAATGTAATAAGTAAGTGGGTAACGATTTTTTAATATGAATACTAATTCATAACTAACAAAATTATATACATAAAAAAAATGAAACAAAAAAAAAACAGTTATCTCTTTCACACTTGTTTTAAATCACAAAGTTTATCGAACAGGAGATGTCGAAAATAAACGTTTTATGAGGGTAAAGAGGTACCCTATTTTTAAAGTATGAAAGAGAAATATTAGTATTAAAAATAGACTGATTAGAAGGTTCTGGAATACAGAATTAATTACGTAATACATCCTTTTCGATAAACTGTGTAGAGCGTAAAATAAAAACTGGGTTTTATAAACATACGGAACTTAACAACGAACACCGGGAATTGTTTTTAAAACTAATACGAACTTTCAAAATCGACAACCCTAAAAATTGTAAACTCTCGCCTAAAACGGCAAATTTCAATATTTACAATAAAAATGTCAAAAATTTTAATTTCAATCTGCCATTAGTCGATATTATTCTTGTTGTTTTCATCGACTCTAATTATTGCATGTCGATAAAATACATAACGATTATTTTGATAATTTCCACCTTTAAAAAATCTTACTTTCATCGTGTAATTCGTATATTGGAATTTGTGGAAAAAAAAGATGGAATTAATATTCGTCGAAAATGATTTGATATACACATACTATTATAGCATAGAGTTGTCGATAATTCACTAAATAAACTTTAACCATTTTACAATTTCACTAAACTATAATTTAATTACAATAAATTCATTGATTACATTAATAAAATTAATCGCATAATATATATAAATCGTGAGGTATTTAATTATGAAAAAAAGAACATGTCAACATATTTTGTACAAAAATTACATCATTTTGTTTTGAGTTTTTTTGGGAGTAATATTTCATTGAGGTAAAAATTATTGCTTTTTTTAAATTCATTGAAATAGCAAATAAAATAAATCATCACACTTGGATTAAATCTATAATAAATAGTCGGTAAGCATAAGTGATACAGGCCATTTTTCGTCACATAGCGTTATATTAAAAATTAACCAGCATTATAAATGGTCTGTATTTAACTCATTTTTGAAACTGAGACATTATTATTAAAAATATATATATATATATATATATTGCAATCCAGTATAGTAATATAATGCAATTTTTATTCGACATGATTCATGAACGAGTTCGCTTTTCTCGAAAATGACGTAAAAGTCAAGTTATTTTTTGTAAGGACGGGTTTATAACGCTTGGGTAAATATAACCCGTCTCATTTACGAAGCTTTTAGCGCACAAGCAACACGTTTAACATTAGACAACATCGAAAGCTGCTTCGGCAATGTTTCGGGTTATATAATTATAATTAACCCACAAATGGCATGGATTTATTGGAAGAATATTGTTTCAACCACTGACAAAAGTTACACGACGTGGGTGTACACACCTTTTCCATAGAATATTCAAAACAATTCGTAACATTAGACAGTACTAAATCTTTGCAGATAACTCTTTAACGTTATAACGCGTCCGAGATCAAAGTAGTAATCGCAAAAACATTTTACAAAAATAAAACGACCTGCAAATGTTCGAACACACACATTCGATTTCTCATTGCACTCATTTCTTTTTAACACGCACGTTAGAAAGAGATGCCAATATCGATGGACACCCAAGGTAGTGTAATACAATTATCAAGTAGTTTTTCGAAATCGTTTAAAAATAGGTTCATTTTTGACATAACGTTTTGACTTAACAAAGTTCTGTAGTAACAATTACTGGACTGGAAACACAGACAGTCAAACATTATTTTGACTAGACACAACACTTTCTTGGACATTTTCATTCATAACACCAAAATAATAATTAATTAATTAATAATCGTATTAAATAAATTCATGAAACATCATCATTCTTTATTATAAAAATTGGAATTATAAAAGACGGAAATAAAAATTTTCTTTCGGTACTCAAATTAATTTGAGCGATACGTAATTCGATTCGAGTCGATCGTTTGCGAATCGATTTGTATATTTTAACTTCAATTATAGTCTATATCTAATGACTCACCGTACTATTAAAATTGCAACCGATACCTGAGGAGAAAAACATGCATTAATGAAATATAAAATTCACGACTCCCTTTTTTATCGAATTTATGATCATCGATAAATGTTGGTACGAATTTCGACGGACGGTATCGATAAAAAAGAATTGCGATTTACCCTTAATATCTATGGTGCAATTTTCTAACATTAATTTGATTAGTCCATCCTCAAGTTAAAAACCCTTAAGATATTCGTAAATCGATATCCAATGGCTATTCTAAGTTCAGAATGTTGCCACCTTCTTCTACATAGTAACTTAGAGATAGATGAGATTGTTGTCAAAAACTAACGTATAAATAGATAGAATAATAAATAAACTTTTTTTTACACGTGAGTTTAATACCACATTTATCGTTAGACTTTCTTATCCAAAAATGACAGAAATAGGGAACTAAGTGGAAATAGAAAGAAAAAATGAGATAGACAATAGGGCACAACATACAACCATGCGTGTGTTTAGATATACGTTGTTTAGGGTTGCGCGATGTTAGAAAAATATCGATGTTTAAATTGATGTATTTATCGATATTTCGGTAGTATCGATTTTTGTGTACTACCGATGATACTGACGAAGAATGTTAGCTCTAAAATTATGAGTGATGGTTCTTCCGAGCCCTGTTTTTGATGTGAAACATCTATAGCGGCGGGTCAGATCGGCTGTGAGCGGACGACGGCACGCGTCGCCACGGTATATGCATTTGAGTTTTTGTGTTTAATTTGTGTTTGTTATGTAAACACAGTCATCTATATTCGAAAAAAAAAAATCCTAAAATTTTATTTTCGTTTATACCACATTTATTTCCTTCCGTAAACTATTATTTCATGCATATTACTAGTACAAATAATTTCGATGTTTCACATCAGTCAGGAGTCCTGCGACGGTTTATAAATTTTTTTAAAGTGGTTCGGCTAAATGACTGCAGTGATGCCATGATAGCAATGATGGCCAGTACAGTCCATAAACAACGTCGACTGTCGTCGCTATCATGCCGACCTGCACACGTGTCTCTTCGCGTCTCGTTTATAGAACTACATATCAGGTTCTACCACTCTTGAAATATGAATTAGGTATATATCGACCGGAGAAAGCGGAAATGTCGTAACTTGCGTTTTGGTAAATCACTTTTTACCATATTCTTGTATAAAAACATACCGCTTCTAATTGTCTGAGTTTCGCTTCCCTACGATTCGCTTTTTTGTCGATATGACCTTGGTTTTTAGCCTAGTTTTAGCAGTAAACATGAAAAATAATTGAAGTTTAGAAATGGTTTTTTGGCTCTGGTGTATAGGCTTCTCAAGTTACGACAATTCTGCTTTCTTCCGTCGATATCGATTACCTGTATTTCCTCTGGTTCATAGGCCTAGGTCGCCGTATTGTACGGACCACTTCTCGTAAGCGACTAGGCTGTGCGGTGAGACCGACGGCCTGATCCGTTTCAGTGCGTCTATGAAGTCCTGGAAGGTGATGCTGCGCACCAACGACAGGTCTAAACATTTCACCTCTTCGGGGTCAAGTTCTGTTGTTAATGAGAGTACAATAAAATTTAAATAAAATAATTAATAGACGGATCATTATGATTTTATTTTTAATTCAAGTGAAGAAAGGGCTGTAAGGGGTTTAAAGGGGGATGGAAAATTGAATAGATGTATCGTCATTTTTATACCTAAAAAACTTGGAACTTATATTTCAGATTGTTGATTCGATGACATTGAAGTTTGATCAATATGATATTTAAATTTTGTAAAAGTTTTACCCACAAGGGTTTAAAATAACAGCAGGAAATATGGGATGAAAGTGTGTATGGAAATATGTTTGAATCCACTCCGATTTGAAAAACTATTTCAGTGTGAGATAGCTCATTTACCGAGAAAGGCATTTACCGTTATATATCATACGATAAGACCAATAGGAGCGGAGCAGTAATGAAGAATGTTTCAAAATCGGGTTATTTTTCTTTTAAGGGCTTCCGCTGAAGTCAGCATTCATTAAGTCATTATTCCACGCGGAAGAAGTCGCGAGCAGAAGCCAGTTATTTTATAAATTAAACGTGACAATGAAGCATTATATCATAGAATATTGCGAGGGTTTAACCTTTCACCTAGTATAACAAAGTATTCCGAGTCAAGTTACTGTAAGGTTTGATAATAATGAGTGAAGAGGGGAAGTGACCTCTGTGATGGGTCCGAGGACGGCTTGCTTAAATTGTAAATGTGTGAATGTGAGACTATTGTATAACACGGTACTCCTAGTGAGACAAGCGTGATGTTTATGATAATAATGATTGAATAGGGGTGAGTGACCTCTGACGGGTCCAAGGTCGGCGTGGTTAAATTGTAAATGTGTGAACATGTGAGAATATTGTATAACAGAGTACACCTAGTGAGACAAGTGTGATGTTTGTGA